>PITA01011159.1:0-53776 GCA_004023965.1 Spilogale gracilis | reverse complement strand
ACAGAAGTGGAGTTTGAAATTATGCAACCAAGAAACACTTGGAGCTACCAGACTCTAAAACAGACAAGGAAGGGTTCTCCCCTATAGACTCTTAAGAGAGTGAAGCCCTCCTGGTCTCTGATTTCAGACTCCAAACTCCAGAACTATGAGAGAATAAAGTTTTGTTGTTTTAAGCCACCAAGTTTAGGGTACTTTGTTAAGGCAGCCCTAAGAAACTAATACAAAAGTTGACCCCCAGAAGGATAAATGTACTTCATTTGATCATCTGCCAGAATGCTCTCCATACTACTTGTACCAGTTTATACTCCCACCAACAGTATATAGAAATTCCTACATTTCTGCCAACATTTAGCATCATCTAGCTTTTAAATTTTAACTAGCCATGTAGGCGTAAAGCAGTACCTTGTTTGTTCAGCTTTCCATTTCCGTGATTACCCTTATTTTGAGTATCTTTGTGGTATGCTTATTAGCGTTTGGTGTTTTATCTTTGGAAATTGCCTGTTCATAGGTTTTGTTGATTTTTCTACTGAGATTGCTTACTGACTTTCAGAAATTTCACCTGCATTCTACTCAACAGTCCCTCATTCATTTTATTTTTTATTTTAAAAAATATTTTATTTATTTATTTGACAGAGACACAGTGAGAGAGGGAACACAAGCAGGGGGAATGGGAGAGGGAGAAGCAGGCTTTCTGCTGAGTAGGGAGCCCAATGAGGGACTCGATCCTAGGACTCTGGGATCAGGACCTAAGCTGAAGGCAGACGCTTAATGACTGAGCCACCCAGGCACTGGATGGCTCATTGGTTTTAGATATTGCAAATATCTTTGTCCACTTTTTAAGCTGTCCTTGTACAGAAGTTTTAAATTTGTTGCATTTTCTCTTTGTTTGCCTTTACCTTGCCAAACATCACTAACCCCTTTTACTGGCTTTGTTGTAGATTATTAAGTGATGTGATAATGTCTGTTAGATGACTTGTTCTCTGTTCACTTGCTCTTCAGCTGTTGTACATTATTTTTTTCTGAACCTAGTCAACTGTGCAATCATGTGCTAAGCAAAAACCAGGGCCGGAAATGGCAGGCCTTATGTTATAACAGAAAAACTGCAAATAATCAGGAACATTTGGGACTTCAGCACATTTCCTTAGTCAGGCTGTTCACATGGTTGTGATGTGGGGTCAGGCCAGAAGTTACATCCCTCTCCCTCATGGCTCTCTTTGGGGAGCTGCTGAGACATATAAGGGCAAGTGACAAATAGCTCTTTAGCCAGTAGTGTGAGAGCAGGTGGGTTTAATCTCATGGGGGTATTTTGAAGGGTGATTGTTTACTGAATCATACAATGTGAGAGCTGGAAAGGACCTCTGGGATCATCCAGTTCTACCCCCTCATTTCATAGATGTAGGAACTGAGATCTGGGGAAATAAAGGAGCTTGTCTAAGTCATTGGGCTCTCAATGAATTGCTGAGACTAGAACACAGGTCTCTTGACTCCCATTTTGTGTATTTCTGTTTTTCTGCCTTCCCGAAGAGGATAATTTTTTATTTTTGGAAGGCTCTGAATCAGAGCTGGGACTTAATCCAGGAAATCAGATGCCTCCCAAATTTGGACCCACTCTACCTCTCCAATCTCACCTCTCGCCATTTTAGGGTAGTCTCTGTCTCATTCCTCCAATGTTCCACGCTCTACTCAGGTCTGAGCCTTTGCTTATGCTGTGATCCTGCACCAGCAAGCCTAGCATTCCCTTCCTTCCTCTCCCCTTTCAAGTGCTCCTCGAACGAGGCTCAGTCCTGCTTCTTCCAGGCTACTGCCAACCAATATTGTTGTCTCTCCCTTCTTTAGAGTTTCATAACAAGGGCAGTCTACGTAAATACAGTGATATGCTACTTTTTCTGCAGTGTTCCTGTTGTACAACTCACTGAGAAAGTCATTCAGTGCCTCTGTACCTCATCTAGTTTATGCATACACGCAAAAAGAAGAGTTGATCAAGATCATTTCTGAGGACACTTCTATATCTAACATTCTATGTCTCCCTAAGACTTCAAACTATTGAAGCAAAGGGACTCTGACTTATGTTTCTCTTCTAATTGCCTTAATCTAGTGCTTCTCAACTGTGGACAATTTTGCTCTCCGGGAGACATTTCACATTTGGGGCTATTTTTGGTTTTCACACTGGGGGAGGGAGGTTCTACTGGCATCTAATGTATAGAGGCCAGGGATGCTGCTAAACATTCTACAATGCACAGGACAGCATCCCCCTACTCCCAAATGGATTACCTAGCTCAGCAGTCCAGGCAAGGTTGAGAAACTTTACCTTATTAGTCTCAAACCCAACACCACCGACACACTTTTTAAAAAAATCTCTCGAAGACAAATGCCTTCGTAAAAGGGATCCTGTTGGATATGGAGCTGCCGTGGGTGTAGGGGAGAAGAAAAATAAGTGAGCACCTATGCAAAACTAATGCAAAGTGAGAGGAGAGAATCTAATTTTCCTTAGTCAAGAGGGAGGGGAGAGACTACAGTAGAGAAGGAAATGCTGGATGGATGAAAACGGCAAGCTGAGAAGTTATTTACTTTGTAGGAGGTGTTGATTTAAATAGCTTATCTTCTAGACATCTCTGGGGGACCACATGCAGTTGTGGTAAATAGTGGTAATGATAATATTGGGACACATGAAGGAAACTTCTGGGAACTATAATTTATGTTGTCAAGAAGACATGTGTTTATAATATCCTCATTTTTACCTTCCCCAGAAATAAGTCTGGCTAATGAAAGGATGAGGCAAGGAAGTCGGTTCCAGGGACTCAGAACTGTGACATCTAAACAAATCACAATCTCTCTTTCTAGACCCTTATTCAGGGTTTTCTGGGGTTAGGGATGATAAATAACCACTGCTTTTGGTGACTCCTCCCACCCTTTGCATTGGCTGTGTTCCCCAAATTCTCCCTCATCATGCCATGTTTGTCTTTCTTTTTAAGTTGCAACATACAAGGAAGCCAAACAGTTATTCCTTTGTCATCTATGCCCCCACTCTGCATTATTAAGTAAATATGAGAAGAAACATCTTAGATATATAAAATAGAAAGCTCCCCCAGGAAATTGGGATGTGGTCGGCAGGGAATCCTCGACCTAAAAACTCTTGAGAGGGACATGATTATTTTCAATCTCGTATCTCAAACACTTGTCAGGAGATTGCATTATTAGTTCTGCTGGCTTCCAGAAGTATCTGGCAAGGTTTCTGTTTAGATTTCCTTGGAGAAGAAATACTTAAGTTAAACATTAAAATTCATGAGAATATTTCAGTTCCTTATAAATTCTTCTGATCACAGTCACTTCAAATGAGGTGTCATTTGTGGCCCCGCACTGAGGAAAAGCTCTCCTGAGGGGACTTCCAGCATTCATTTCGGGAGATCGCCAAGTCTATGCTCAAGTGCCACACGTTGTAAAACTGGTTGAAAGATGTATGTTAGCAACATTCATGAAATATTTATTTTAAGGTTTAGGTTTCTCACTGTTGTATAGGATGATAAATTGGATCCACGGCAAAAATGGGTGCTTCTCACCTAGTTGTGCCTGAGTTCTGCTTTTTATCCTCAGGTTTTCTAATAAAAGAAAAATCAAATAAGGGAATGGAGGTACCACTTTTAAAACTTTTTTAAAAAGTTTTTTAAAACTTTTAAAACTTTCCTGTAAAGGTCTTTGGAGAAATATTCCAGGGCAAAGAATGTCAGTCTAACCAGCGCTGAGCTCTACGTATAATACAGACTTGATAAATATGTATTGCTGCAGCTACTCTGTTGATTGCTTGTTTTTTGTTGTTGGGTTTTTTTGGGCTGATGAATGCATGACTTGTTATAAAATGATCTGGAAAACACACAGGAAGGAGTTATGAAAAGATAAAGCCTGTAAGTGTGACCGTACATTTTTGTGGCCAAATCATCATTTCTATTAGTCTGGAATTTTGGCTTTTGCATCCATTCTTCACTTTTCTTCCTGCTTTTGCTGTACACAACATAGCAACTGAGTATAAGAAACTTAAATTACCACCATAAGGCCCCCTGAGATTAACACATGCATTGGCCCCCGTTTGGGATCTTTTCCTTCTTCCCCCTTTTGTGATTATATTTAAAATGTGATGCCAAGGAGTGTGTGCAGCTCTTTGTTTGGTTTCTGCTTTTGCTTTCATAGGTCTTTCATGCTTACTTGGCTGGGTGCAGCTGAGACTGGTTTTACAAGAAGCTACCAATAAAGCTCAGAATGGGAAGAGATGAGTAAACTCTTACTCTGAAGTCAAGGTTTGTGGAAAGAAACAAAGGGAGATCCCCTTTACACTTTTTGAGAATGCATAGTTTAGCAAGGCTCTATTTAAAAATGCTCCTGGTCCTATATGGGAAGGCATGGCTCAGTTACTAGCTACCTTCTTGTCCTAATTAGGAAATTATTTTTGCTCACCAGTTGATTTTTGACCATCTCACTGTGATTCTGTTCCTTCTGTGAATATGAAGTATAACAATTTTGAAATAACACGAAGAAGCATGTGAGCATGTGGTAGGCAGTTTCTCACATGGACCCCAACTCTCTGCATCTCTCCTTCCCATGTGGATGCTCTGTGTAATAAATATGTGGGACTATGGGGCACCTGGGTGGCTCAGTTGGTTAAGTGTCCAACTCTTAATTTGGTCTCAGGTTGTGATCTCAGGGTTGTGAGATTGAGCCCTGTGTCAGGCTCCAGACTTAGCAGGGAGTCTGTTTGAGATTCTTTCTCTCCCTCTGCCCATCCTCCTCTCCCTCTCTCTAAAATAAATAGATACATCTTTAAAAACAAACAAACAAACAAACAAACAAATAAATAAATAGGACTGTGACTATGATGGATTTTACTCCTGTGTTAAGCTATGTTATATGGTACAGCTGACTTTAAGGAAAATTATTTGGTAGGCCTAACCTAATTACATGAACTTTTTTTTTTTTTTAAGGATTTCATTTATTTATTTAAGAGAGAGAAAGAGAGCATGAGCAGGGGGAGAGGGAAAAGCAGACTCCCCACTAAGCAGGGAGCCTCATGACCTGAGCTGAAGGCAGGCATTTAACGGACTGAGCCACCCAGGTGCCCTGACATGAACCTTTTAAAAGCAGAGGGTTTTTTTTTGTTGTTTGCTTGTGTTTTCCCAGCCAGTTGTGGAAGAAGAAGGCAGAGATTTGAAGCAGGAGACAGATTTGATGTGTTTTGACTGACCTGAGAATGGAGAGGGCCACATCATAAAGAATGTGGGTGACCTCTGAGAGCTGAATGTGGCTCCCAGCTGACAGACCTCAGCCTATAGCCATAAAGAAGTGAATTCTGCCAAAAAGCAGAGAGCTTAGAAAAGGCCACAAAGTTCTGGATGAGAATGTAGTTTCACCAGATTGCTTGGCTTTAGCCAGATGATACCCTTAGCAGAGAATCTAGCCACACTGTTTCCAGACTGCTGACCTGCAGAAATTGGGAGATAATAAATTTGTATTGTTTTCAGCCACTAGTTCTGGGGCTTAAAGTTTATGTTCCACACAACAATGGAAAACTAATATGAAGGAAGAAAAAGTCTTTGAGATAAGAAAGCGACGTAAAACCAACATTCTTATGTTGGTTTTAGAACAGTTACTGTGATGGTTAATTATATGTTTCAAATTGACTAGACTATGGTGTCCAGTTAGTTGTTTGATCAAGCCTAGATAGATGTTACTGGGAAGCTATGTTGTAGGCGCAACTAACATTTATAACCCGTTGACTCTAGGTAGAGGAGATTACCCTCCGTAATATGAGTGGCCTCAACCAATCAGTTGAAGACCTAAGAACAAAACTGAGGTTTCCCAGAGAAGAAGGAATCCTGCAAGTGTGCCGCATTGAAATCCTGCCTAAGTTATGGATTTCAGACTTGCCAGCCCCTACAATGCCATGAGCCAATTCCTAAAAATAAATCTTTGCATGTATCCTATTGGCTGCGTTTCTTTGGAGAACCTTAACTGATGCAGTCATAAACTAAGATGCCTTTAGGTGCCACACAGATGGGTGAGGTGAGCCGGATGCTGATTTGAAGACCGCATGGGTGCCCGTTGAAAGGCAGCAGCCCGTACGCGGTGCCACAGCAGTGACCTAGTGCGGGCCAGTCTTTTGATGTTTTTCAAAAGAAGCCAGAAATTCAGAATTGACTCAAAATTGCCTGAATTCTAAATGTAGGTTACTAATTTAAAAACATATTTTTAAAAAACATTGAGCCTACTGCAAGGAAACCATCAAATATCCAGAATATGAGTTGTTCTATTAGAAAAAGAGAAAAGATTGGGCCAGGAGACTGTTGTAGAAGAGAAGATTAGAAGACACTTGGCAAACCTGATGACCAAATGCAATGAGTGTCTTTGGAGCCCGTTTTGAAGAAAATCACCCATAACAGACATCTTAGGGATAGTTGTGGAAGTTTGAGTATGGACTGTGTATTAGATGATATCAAGAGTTTCTAGTTAACTTATTTGGGTGTGATAATGGTATTGTGAATATATAGGGAAGTTCTTAAATCATTTTAGAGATACAGGCTGAGATACTTAGGCAGGGATGTCTATAATTTACTTAAAATACTTAACCCCCCCCCACACACACACACACAATGGTTTAATCTAGATGCTGGGCATATGGCTGAGTAGACCACACACAATATGTGGATGCCCCGGGGGTCCCAATTTGCAATTGAGACCTACACAGTTGGATCAAAGAACTACAAGTCACTTGCAGGTTAACTAGTCTTCTTTTTAAAAGAAAAAAAAAAAAGATTTGATTTATTTATTTGACAGAGAGGGATTACAAGCAGGCAGAGAGGCAGGCAGAGAGAGCAGAGAAAACAGGCTCCCTGCTGAGCAGAGAGCCCAACTCAGGCCTCTATTCCAGGACCCTGAGATCATGACCTGAGCCGAAGGCAGAGGTTTTAACCCACTGAGCCACCCAGGCGCCCTTAACTAGTCTTCTTAAACATGCTTCTATGATGGTGGTATGACCAGCCTATCATTGTGTATTTATGTATGCCTCTCCCTCTAGACTCCCTCTTCTTGGGCTGCAAGGGGAACTTATTGACCTCTGTGTTCCTGGTGTCCCTGCATAAGTGAGAATTTCTGCTGAATGGATGAAGTCCAGGAAGTCTGTAACACTAATCATAGCATGATGATAATGATACCAACTAACATTAATTGAGCCTTTAAAATGTTCTAGGCTAAGAACTTTACAACAAGCACATGAATTAGATGCTAATACTGGTAGCAGTTGGTCCTCTTTTACTCGTGAAGAAGGTGAGACCCTCAGATGATTGGAAATTTGCTCCAGGCCACACAGCAAGAAGTTGAAGCCAAGCAGCCTGGCCCTGGGGGCCCCTTTGAAAATAATTCCCCTTCATGCTTTTGAAGTCTCCATAGCTGTCTAACATATAAAAGTTCACTACAATAAGTCTCGAAGCATTCTGTGTGGCAAACAAGGGAACTTCAGGAAGGACCAGCCATGGGAGAAAGGAGGATGCCCCGTGGCACCCTGTGCTCCTGAGCAGATAAGGCCCTTCTGTGGATTCCACCCAGCTGAGAACCGGATGCGGGGAGCTGGCCACCCAGAAGCCTGTGTGACCTCAGTGGGCAGGAAGGATGAGCGTGTGCAGGGAGCAACACCCAGAACTCAGGTGGTCTTTGATGCCTGCATGCTGGGGCTGGCTGACCAGGATACAGGTCAGTGAGCCGCCTCCCTTCCCAGAGACCCAGGTGGCTGCCATCCTGCATTCCTCTAATGGCCCTGTGGCCTACCTAGACCTGGGGTTGGGAGGGTTTGGTAGGTGGGGCGTGGGGAGTGGGGAGTGGGAGGTGGGGGCGATACTGGCCCTACTAAGTTTAACTTCCATACAGAACAGCTCTGCTGTGTGCCAGGCCTCCCTGGGGGATCCCTAGCCGGTCATCTCATCTAGGAAATGGAACAAGACTAATTGTGATGGTTTCACCACCCCCAAAACCCCCCTCAGGCACATTTTAAAATCATACCATACATAGTTTGAGACATTTGTAAGTAGAGAAAATCTATTTAAATTTTTGCTATTGGCTTGTCAGGAGAGAAAAAATGTAAAAGTAAGTATGCAGGATTAGAGTTTCCACCAAGCTGTCTGCTAGACATGGTGTTTTTCACCTTGAAATCTTCATTATGGAGGAACTGATATGCCATGGTGACCCTGACCCCTTTACCTTGGGTCTCTGATGCTGCAGTATAGTCCCTTGTGCCTATCAGTTCTTCCCCCATTCCCTCAAGCCCCGTGCATTCACCGGGCCAGAATACTGTTAGCAAAGCTCCTTACACAGAAAGAAGAGGCAAAGATGGAGATCTCCTTTATAAATGAATGAAAATGTATGCATTTTATACTTGGTTTGGACTAGACTAATATATTAGTGTCCTACTGCTGCTGTTACAAATGATTCCAAATTTAGTGACTTTTTTTTTTAAAGATTTTATTTATTTATTTGACAGAGAGAAACACAGCGAGAGAGGGAACACAAGCAAGGGGAGTGAGAGAGGGAGAAGCAGGCTTCCCACTGAGCAGGCAGCCCAATGCAGGGCTCGATCCTGGGTCTCCGGGATCATGACCTGAGCTGAAGGCAGTCGCTTAGCCAACTGAGCCACCCAGGCGCCCCCCAAATTTAGTGACTTAAAACAGCATTAATTTATTATCTATTGGCCAGAAGTCCAAAATTAGTTTCACTGGGCTAAAATCAAAGTGTTGGCAAGACTGTATTTCTTCTGGAGGCTGAAGGGTTGGGGAGAATGCATTTCCTCGCCTTTTCCAGTTTCTGTCTGCATTCCTTGGCTCTGCAGCCCCTTCCTCCATCTTCAAACCCATTGGAGTGTCTTTGGATCTCTGGCTCTAACTCTGCTTTCCTCATCACCTTTTCTGCTCTCAGTCCAGACAGCCCTGCCTCCCTCTTATGAGGACCCTTGAGATTCTGTTGGACCCACCCAGTTAATCCAGGATAATCTTAACATCTCAAGATCCTCAACTTAATCACATTTGCAAAGTTCCTTTTGCCATGGAAAGTAATATTCACAAGTACTAATGAGTAGGATATGGACATCTTTGGGGGGGCGATTATTCTGTCTAAAACAATTAACATTTGGAATAGACAATAACTTAAAAAGAAAGGGGTTATTTATTCTTTTGTTTGGAATCTATTTTCAGATGTTGACAAGTCCAGCTGACTTTTAGTTACAGCCTAAATAGGTCTTTTCATTCAGTACCACATGGTCCCTAGTTATGGTTAACTAGTTGCTTGTTAACTTTAAACATTTTTTGTTTTTGCTTGTTTTACCAGAACTGCTCTAATTTCTGAGCCTTAACCTACTCCTCCCTTACTCCCATTATAAGCTGTCTTAAGGTATTTTTCTCTTTTTTTTTGCCAATTTTGGGGATAAAACTCATTACGACTTTGACTACTTAGATGAAATAAGAGTGACCATTTTAAAAGTATATAATCATGGCTAAAAGACTCATGCCTAGTAAAAGCTGCCTGCTCATATTCACCATTATTTTTTGAAGTGACCATTTTTTTTTCTGTATTTAAAGGAGCATAAGAGCTTTAATTTTTCAATGCAACAAAAAACAGAGTAATCTCCTTATAAAGGTAAAAGCTGCCTTGATGTTTTGTTATTTTTTAAATAGATTAGAATTTTGGAGCTTTCAGTCTAAGGTCAAAGATCAACTGGATATCAGTTTAACAAACTTTAGTGACACACACAATTCTTTTTTTAACCTCATAAATACTTAGGGTCCATATGGTTAAATAGAAAATATTAATACCTGTTTTCATAAGTAAAAGGGACTATTTGGTATGAGATGGATTTCCTTTTACAGAATGTCTTATGTATTTTAAGATGTGAAATGAAAGATCTTCCATTTACAGTAAGCAGCGGCGTCCATATGAACAGGCTGGCTATTTGTATATTGGGGGAGAGAAGGGAAATTCCTATGAGAGTTGCTTTTCCCAAATTGAGTATTGATATAAAATTATCTTCAGTTTGTAAATTACCATCGACTATGTTTTTAGTTCAAATATCTCTTTTTTCTTATAACAAATAGCTTCAGTGTTTTCCTTGGAATTTGAATTAATCCAAGCTGTTCAAAAGCATTTTGGTATGTATAAATCCAAGAGAGTTACAGTAATATAGAGTATTTTGGGACATGTGGACGAAATATTTCTGTGATTTTTCAGCTATTTTAGGAGAGCAGCTATTTTAGAAGAAATGTATCCATTTTTAAAAACAGACGTAATTCTTAATATGCGCCTTCTTTTGTATTGCTCCCATCCACCCACACTCCATAGACCCTCAACCAAACACAGCCAGGAATGGAATGCTATTTTATATCTTCCAGAGCAGATCGCCAAAGATCCCATCATTCGTTTGGAATTCAGAATGGGAAGAGCTACTCCTTAAGAAAATTAGGATAAGAACTTAGCACATACTTGAGAAAGTATTGCAGGTCTCTGAAGAGAGGCTATTTTTCCCATTAGGCTGTTTTCCTAACTATTATTATTTGGGTTCAGAGAAGATATGACAAAAATGGGAGGGGGGTGGAACCTCTCAATCCCTTCTGTGCCCTGGATCCAGAGCAGAGATTAAAAAATAAGAGACGGTCTGACAAATTGCCAATACTATTTTTCACTTATTCATCCAATCAGTTAGTTTGAAGAAGTGACTTTTAAGACTTTTTTCAAATATTTGGAAAGAAAAAAGATTGACCCCTATATTCACCGCTTACTGTGGAAAATAAATCTTAGGTGAATGAATGATTTACACAAAGTAAACAACAACAATGACAACAACAACCAGGAAGATGAGTATTGGTGAGCTAGGAAAGGCCGTTCTAAGCATAACATAAAACCAACAAATTCTACAAGAAAAAAGCTACAGATTTGACTACATGCAAATTTAAAGTGTCGACAAGGCAAAAGAGGTTCTGAAAAAGTTCAAGGACAAATTTAAAAGTGTATGACATATATGTAGCTGATGAAAGGTTTATATATCTAATGTATAAAAAATAAGGGAAAAACAAATAGAAAAGAAATACTAATAAGCAATAAACCTGCTAATATAATTTAATTAAAACACCAACTTTATCTGCATAGCTGTAGACACACAAATAGACATACTTGATTTTGCAGTTCACACTTGACAGAATCTAACAATCCAATAATGTTGAGTGTCTGATGTTGGTGAGAGTGGGAGAAATGAGAGTAGTGATTCTCATAACTTTTTTTGGAGGAAGTTTGATAGTATCTCCCTGCTTTTCCTGCAGGGCATGTGGTTGGCTTGGTCAGTGGCGTGTGACTCTTTTTTTTCTTTTTTTTTTTTTGTCTTAAAAAGAGCCTGTGACTCTTGATCTTGGGGTTGAGTTCAGACCCCATGCTGGGTATAGAGATTACTTAAAAAAAATTTTTTTTTAATCTAAAAACCTTCCTTTCTACTGAAAAATTCTCCTTCTATCAATAGATGAGAACTAGACAGGATGTTACAGTGGAATCTCACATCAGGCAGGGAGTTCAACCCCTTCATATCTGTTTTCTCTACACTGCTGAGAATCTATGTTTAGGACAGAAAGTAACATCTACTTTTCTAGTTGCTGGCTGATCTCTTCTCTTTTCAAAGTTGATTTGCATCTCCAAACCTGGGATGTATTTTTAGGGATGAGAACATCAAGAGTGAATCTGCTCAGAGCCTGTCGATATGGGGTAATATGAAAGTTGGCATAGAGAAACATGTTCCCGGTACGCTAGAGTTGAGGCAGCAAGAAAGTAAGGTTTTCCTGTCTGAGTGGTTTGGTTGATGTGGAGATGCCACTGGGGAACTTCGTAAATAATAGGGCATATGGATCACTGACTGCCATGACAATACTGCCTTGACAATTACTCTTTAGTAAATAAGGCAGTTAACCTTAACGTTTTATCTTGCTCTGCTGTGGATTAGAATTTTTAAAATTCTGTTTGTCTTAGAGGTATTAGCTAATCCTACAGTGGTAATCACATTGTAATATATAAATGTATCACATCAATACATTGAATACCTTTAACAAACACAATGTTATATGTCAATTATATGTCCATTTTTAAAATCTATAATAAAAAAATTTAAAAAATTCTGTGTTCTTTTGGGATAATAATTTGTTTTGTGTTATATCCAAGAGAAGACAGCACTGTCTTTTCAGGAAATTGATTGCCATATTATCTCTCCCTTCTCTTTTCTCTTCTTTTTCCTTCTCTTCCTTTCTCTCTTCCTCCCTCTCTCTTTCTCTTTTCCCAGTCAGAGAATACTTAGAAAACACCTAACCATGGAAGTTCACCATCACTATATCAGAAGCTCCCTTCTTAAGATTTATATTCTTTATATTCCCAAGTATTGACCTAAGGGAGATGCAGACAGCTATTATCTACCACTCATGTACACACAGATCTAAGTCGTTACTGAACCACCTTCTGAGTCAGGGCTTTTGGCTGACCCCAGCAGGTCAAACTTTACAGAAAAGGAGAGGGAGGGAGGTACATTCAGACAGCATTGCTAAACCCCTGGGTAGGGTCTGGAATCTGATGAGTGCAAAGAAGCTTGGAAGCATTTCTGTAGCATATTTAAATGTTTTAAAAATAGAACAAAGCAAAACAGTATTTCAAAATGAGAGAAAATAGTTTTAGATGGCTTATCTCCTTCATTTGAATTAAATTGACTATAACTAATTAACTTTTTAACTCAGTCCAAATACTACTCATTCCTTCTTATTTGTCCCTGTCTTAGCTTGCCTCTTCTCCCCAGTCAGTGTTTTTTCTGGATTTTCTCCATTAGGTCACAACATCAACATTGAATAAATAAAAATCATAGCACTCTAGCTTCTACCCCAGTCATAATTCTGTTTGCACTAGTGATTACTCCTATGCTTTTGTAGCCTCTGAACGCCTAAGGCACCTTTATTGGTGAATTAAATAAAACAAGTGCTCCTGAAAGATAATGAAGCCCCTAGCTGGTAGCCATGGTGGGTTCTGTTTCACTCTGCCCCTCTGCCCCGTCCCCATCCCACTCATCCAGGGGCCCCAATGCAGTGAGCAGCCTTTGCAATGGTATGTGCTTGCCTAGATTCCTCCTACTTCTGCTCGAAAGTATGATAAAGATGAATTGTTAGGAAGAAATCTGTGTGGTGCTGGAAGAAATAATTTTGAAATCTTAAAGAAATTCCACAACTGCCCTGACTCTTCATGCACTCACCTTTCTTTTGATGTATTTCCTATGGACTATCAAAATGGGACTCTTGCTCTCGGGGGTTTAGCAAAGGCCCCAAGTCTGGGAACCAAATATTCCAGCATCCCCCAAAAAGGTATTGGACCACCTATGCAATATATGCTTAGAGACTGTGACTTGTGTTCTGTTAGCATTAGTCCATGGCCTACCTCTAAATGAAAAAAAAAAAGCAATAGAAGATTTCAGGATTCAGGGTATTTTTGGAAAGAGTTGTCAGTGGGGAGGTAGACATGAGGAAGGGAGTGTTTCTGTCATTTCAAAGCAACTAAGGAGATCTGGAAGAGACGCTCACAGAGAAGTTGTCATGTGTCCCCTGGAATGTGAGAGAATACCTAAAAAATAGGCAGAGGAGAGACTGTCTGTAGTTTGTTTCTCTAGAGCCAGCTGCCTCCTTTCACTGTCTTGGGTACCAAGAGGTTGTGGCCAAGCTCCATCCACCCCAGGTGATGAGGACAGCCCTCGGCACAGCCCCCCAGGTGGGGGTCCTGGCCCTGCGCTCATGCAGGATTTAGGGAGGGCAGGCTCTGGGTCACTTCTGCTCAGGGCCTGAGGTCCTCACATCCCTCTGTGCTGCCAGAAAGA
The DNA here is from genome assembly GCA_004023965.1 of Spilogale gracilis. Classification (NCBI taxonomy): domain Eukaryota; kingdom Metazoa; phylum Chordata; class Mammalia; order Carnivora; family Mephitidae; genus Spilogale; species Spilogale gracilis. The sequence goes on along the minus strand of PITA01011159.1, from coordinate 39,873 downwards.
CTCTGCTCCCTAGTCTCAGCACCATGGCAGTGTACTCACCCTGGTGCCCAGGCCAGGGGAGTAGGCAAGGGGCTGGGGACCTCCACCTTGGAGCTTGCCCTTGTAACCTATGACTGTCAGTAAAGATTGTCTTTGTAAAGAAAAAAAATGGAGTAGAGAGTTTTGTTGGCCATGAGTTGTCCTTCTAGAGTTTGGCGAGGCAGAGGTATTTTCCCTTGGTCAAATGAGGACCTCTTGGAAGGGACCAAACTGGGTCATTCTGTAATAGACTCTACCCAAGAGGAGTATCTGGAGGTGACCCCCAATAGATGGGGTGACTTACCAGAAACCCCAGGGCAGGAATCTCACTGCTATCTTGGGGAAATTCTTACCTATGGGAAATCTTTGAAGAATCCATAAAAATGTTTCAGAAGAGAGAGTGTTGGCATTTAAATTCTGTACCCTGAAAAGGGCATTGATGGCAAATCACAACTTGCCAATCAGATAAGGCCTTTTCCCCCCTCTTAATTTTGTCCGTACCAGGCTCCAACCCTGGAAGAACCAAAACCTAACAGGTCAGAGTGGCAGATGAGATTGAGCAAGCAAGAAGGGAGAAACATCTTCTCCTTCCTCTGACACTCATAATTTTCTGGTACGGGGTAGGCCAGAGCTGAGGGAAGGGAGAAACTTAGCATTAAGTCAGTTTGGGAGTATTGATGATATACTAGGTGCTAAACACAATGGATGCATTTTGTTGTTATGTGAAAGTAACTGGGAAAGCCATGAGTTGTTCTGGAGGTTTTATCCAGGAGCAAGGAAGTACAACTTGAGAGATGTACTATAGTGGCCTGGGATGGTGTTAGGAAAGAACAATGTTGCTTTGTGTTTCCACCTTTTCAAGTTTCAGTTTATTTACTCAGCCAATTCTGTGTTAATACAAAGGGCCTTACTTGGAAAGAAGTATTTATATGTTCTCACCTTCTCAAGGATGTCAACCACACGATTATCTGCTTCTTTTTGTGCATAATTGACTTCTCCTTCTCTATTGAGTCTTTCCCACTAGCACATAAAAATAACTTTTAAAAAATAGCCCATCTTTAAAAAAATGATGGCATAAACCCTTTACTGACTTCTCTCTTCCCTATTTCCTTTCACTGAAAATTTATTTGAAAACATTAGCTGACTTAGTGGTCTGTGCTTCTTCAACTCTCATTCTCTCCCTAGCCCACTCGAACAGCTTTCACCTCCACCACACGTCCCAGTGGACTCTTACCAGGATCAAGAGTTCTCTATCTGCATCTTACTTGGTTTCTCAACTGCACTTCATGTAGTTGACCAGTTCTTCCTTTTTGAGACATGTTCTTCTCCAGGCTTCTGTGTTATACATTTATCTGGGCTTTTATCTACTTTACTGGTCATTCCTCATCAGGCAGCTCTTCCTCCTGATCAGCCCTATCCTTGGCCTCACCTCCTCTCTGTCCAAATTCTCTTCCTCAACCATTGTATCCAGTCCTGGGAGCTTTACTGGACAGTGCAGAAATAATATATTTCCATCCTTGCAGAAAGCTTTACAGGTCAGTGCTGGTCTAAAATAAGAAAAGAATGTTCTCACTATTAAATAAAGCTGATTTTAATCAGACTCAACAAAACAGAAAGAGAGAGAGAATGAGAGCATGCCAGCATGTGTTGTGAGTGTGTGTGTGTGTGTGCACGCCCATGTGCACGCATCTGTGTGTATGTGTGTTCATTTATGAAAACGTTCTTTTGGTTCTGAGTGACAGAAAACCAACCCAAATAATCATAAGAGAAAAGGAAAGTACTGGCTGAGTAGATGCTGAAAGCTTGAAAGGTCAGAGGAGCTTCAAGTGTAGCCTAATGGAGGGCTTAGCCTGGGATCCCTCTCTCTGCTCTATCCTCTGAGTTGGCTCTACTTTTGGCTGTGCCTACTCACCACTCGTTCCCATGCCAGGAACATTAAGCACACGTTGTCATAAAACTCAGTCAGGTGCATTTGTTTCCTTCATAGCCTACTCCCCACCCTTCCCCACCTGCAATCCTGAAATTGAGTCAGTCTCTCTCTCCCCTTCCCCTACCCTCTGCCCCCCATCTCTTTCAGTAGGTATAGGACTACAGGAATACTTTGTCTTACGGAGCTCCACTTTGTTGTGCTTTGTAGACATTGTAAGTTTGTGACAACCTTGCATCAAGCAAGTCTATCAGCTGCCATTTTCCCAACAGCATTTGCTCACTTCACTTCATGCCTGTGTCACATTGTGGTAATTCTCACAATGTTTCAAACTTCTTCATCATTATATTTCTTATGGTGGTCTGTAATCAGTGATTATGATTAGGTAAAAGTTCAGATGATGGCTAGCATTTTTTTGTAACAAAGTATTTTTTAATTAAAGTGTATAGATTGTTTTTCTAGGTATAATGCTGTTGTACATTTAACAGACTGCAATATAGTGTAGTAAAATTTTTATAAGCATTGAGAAATCAAAAAATTCACTTAACTCACTTTATTGCAGTAATCTGTATCTGATCCTACAATATCTCCAGGTTATGCCTGTATTCGATTTTTTAGATACAGAAAAATTAAGTATATAGAAGGTTTTCATTTATTTAGTAGATACATAGGTCTATTAAATAGATATAAAAACTTTTAATTTCTTCTTGTGTCCAGTTTGTTAGTTAAAAAAAGATTTTGGGGTGCCTGTGTGGCATAGTCAGTTGAGCATCCGACTCTTGGTTTCAACTCAGGTCTGATCTCAGGGTCATGAGATCAAGCCCTGCAACAGGCTATCTATGACATTCTCTTTTCCTCTCCCTCCACGTCTCCCCCACTCTTTGTCTCCCAAATAAATAAATAAATAAATCTTTTTTTAAAAATTTGAAAAATAAAAAAAGATTTTATCCATCTCATCTAAATTTTTAAAATAAAGTAATGTAAGGTTGTTCATTATATTCTCTTACCTAGTAAGTGTCTATAGTGATGATCTCCCTTTTATTCCAGATCTTGGTCATTAATGTTTTCCCAATTCTTTTCTCTTCATCAGTTTTGCCAAAGGTTTATCAATTGTATTAATATTTTCAAAAAGCCAACTTTTGGCCTTTTTTATCTTCTCTCGTCTATGTTTCTTATCTATCTCATTGATTTCTGCTAATATTTCCTGTCTTCTATTTTCTTTGGATTTTACTTGTCTGAAATGGGAATTATTAGGTTTATTGTTTTTCAATATTTCTGGACTACTCCTCCCCCCCTGCAATATGCACTATGCCTTTGGAACTATAGATTTCCTTTTTTACATCACTGCTTAATATGTCACTTTTATTATAATTCAGTTCATAATATTGCCTAATTTTATTTGATTTTTTGATCCTTGGGTTATTTAGAATTATATTACATACTTTCCAGATATTTGGGGAATTTTTGAATTACATACTGCTATTAATATATTTTTTAATTTCATTATAGTCAGAGAACATTGATTCTGTTGTCAACAGCATATAATTGGGATTAATGTTTTTATTTATTCAATCTAGGAAACTTTTTAAAATTTGGCTCATTGATATTAAATAGAATAACTGAATAGTTAGGTTTAAGTCTACCATTTTACTTATTTTTTACTTTTTCTATGGTCTTTTTTCATCTATTCCTCCTTTCGGATTAATCAGGCATATTTTTAAGTTTCATTTATCTACTCCATTATTAGATAGTTAGTTATAAATTATTGTACTTTTATTTTAGGATTTCTTTAGAGATTTAATATTGTCCATCATAACCATTATGCTATCATATATTTTTATATATTTTATAAATCCCACTAGACATTATTGCTGTTACATGAAATAGTCAGTAGTATTTTCTGTTTACCCACATATTTATACTTTCTGTTGCTCTTCATTCCTTCTTTCAGTTCCATGCTTTCATATGATTATTTCCTGCCATTATTTTGGTAGTGTGGGTGTGCTGGTGAAAACTTCTCTCTTTTTTATTTTTCTGAAAATTCCTTTATTTTGCCTTCACTTTTGAATGGTATGTTAAATGACTGTAGAGTTCTAGATTGATAATCTTTTTATTTTAGCACTTTGAAGATGTTATTACATTATCTTCTGGCTTCCATAATATATGTTAAAAAATCAATCTTTAGTTTTATTGTTGCTTCTTTGAAGTTAATGCTTTTTCTCTGGATGCTTTTAAGATTTTCTCTCAATCCTTGGTTATTAGAGGTTTGAAAAAAATATGTCTGTGTCTTTCTTTTTATTTATCTGTATAGAATCTGCTGAGCTTCTTGAATCTGTAGGATGATGTCTCATCAACTTTGGAAACGTTTTGGCCATTATTTCTTAAAATAGTTTTTCTGCTCCAATTTATATATCCTCTTCTCTCATCCCAATGAAATATTGTAGACCTTTTAGCTTTGTTCCACATGTGTTTAATGTTCAGTTTTGTTTTTATAGATTCTTTCTCTCTGTGCTTGAAGTTGTCTATTTTTTAATGTCCTTTGGAGTCTGGGAATCCTGTCTTCTCTGCTGTTGAGTCTGATATTAGATGCATCCAATGTGTTCTTAACTTCAGATACTGTATTTTTCAGTTAAAGAATGCCCATTTGATCCTTTTACATAGATTTCAGTCCTCTCTTGATATTTCTTTTCATTCATTTTCCTATTTTTTCTTTTGTTTCCTAAAATACATGAATTAGGTGCTTGGAGCCGGCTGGCAGCAGTTGGTCGGGTTGCCCGAAGGTGGCGACGGAGTCGGCGATAAAATGAGGAGACCGGACTCGAAGAGTGGTGTGGGGATCTCCTTTCCTGAAAACTGTGTCTTCAGGGTTCTTTATTTAAAGCCTTTTAGTTACATCAATCTAGCTTTAGGCAAACAGTTGGTTCTGTCTCTCTTGCTCTCTGCTTCTCTGTTTCTCTCTCTGTTGCTGTCTCTCTGTCTCTGTTTCTCTCTTGCTTTGTCTCTCTCTGTCTCAGTCTCTTGCTTTGCAGGCTCTCAGCCTTTGCCTCAGTCTCTCTTTCTGTCTCTCTATCTGTTGCTCTTCTCTCTCTTGCTTCGCTCTCTCTGCCTTTGCCTCTCTCTGCGCAGGCTCTCTGTCTTTCTCTCTCTGCGTTTCCGAGTCTCTGTCTCCGTCTCTCAGTATCATGGCTTTGTCCCGTCTCTTCTCCCTGCCAGTCACGGGTCCCAATCTTTTATTATTCCCAAGTGAGGAAGTTGGGTGGTGCAGTTAAATCTTTAACTGCTTTTGCACCCACCCTAAAGACAGGATTAGTATTGTTACTGCAAGGTACAGAGTGATAGCTTAAACTCACAGAAGTTGAGACCATTGAGGCACAGGGATCAAGAAATACAGATAAGAGATACAGAGATATGATTACTGGGAGGAGGATTAAATGGAACTATGCCTTGAATAAGCACACCAAGGACATATTGCCCTGACCCACAGGGTAAGTGGCTTTTCAGATTCTAGGCAAGCCCCTCTGGGCTTTCATTCACATTCACAGGTACCTCCACCAGAATTTCTGGTGGCTTGGGCATGGAGGGAAGGGCAGATCATGCACCGTCCCCGACAATTAGGCAAAGTCCTTGTCTACTAGTTTCAATATATGGATTATCTGTAGGTGTGATTCATATTTATCTTTTCTCTTGATGATGATTATAAGTCACATTTTCTTGCTTCTCTGAATGTATAGTAATTTGTTTTTGTTTGTTAGGCACTGTGTATAAGAACACTGCAGAGATTCCAGATGATACTTTACACTAGAAAGTGTTTCCACTTTCCCCATAAGTCAGATAGGATGAGGGGGTTATCTTTGAGATGAGTAGGGTTTAAGTTGCAGCTTTAGTGAGACTTAGTCCACTTCTGTTTTTACCCTGTTCCTCAAACCTAGCTCTTCTGGGCTTTTGAGTTAAGCCTGCACGATCTCTGTTTTCTCAGTCATGAAAGACTGGGGAATTTAGTGCTGTACTTTGGAGGTTTTGAACTTAGCTCTTTATCCTCCCACTCCTCGCCCCATCACGATTTCAAAATCTGGAAGATGTCCTAAGGGGTGCCTGGCTATGTGTTTAAATGACAAGACCTCTTTTTCTCTTTACACTTTTTCTCCTTAGCACTATAACACTGGAAGAGACTGTTTCATGCCTTTTAGAGGCCTTCAGCCAAACTTGTCAGCTTCCTTTGCATAGTCCTTAAATTCAGAAGATGTCCCATGGGGAAAACCAGCTGTGTTTAGTAGTTCTCAAGTTTAGTTTCTCTCACCAGCCCCATGTGACTACCAAAAACCTCTCTGGTTTCTCTTTCTTTAAGAAATTCTTCTTTACAAGCCAAATCTAATTCTCAGTCCATGCCCAGAATTGTCAAATATCCCCAAAGAAGAAAACAACTGGTAATTTATGTAGCCCTCATTGCTTCCTTATTTTCTGAGACCCTTAAAAATGCAACTTTCATAGTCTGTCTGCCTTTTTCTAGTTGTTGCAATTCTAATCTGCTGTTACCTACCACATTTTACTCAAGAACAGAGGTCCCCTGATCCTTATGTTTTGTGGGTAGATGCTCACCAATATGATTACAACTTTAAGAATTGAAAAGGACCATCGCCTGCCTCTAGTATATGGTTTCCAGGATATAAAAGATTACATTGGTGGTCCAGACTTGGGTTCTCAATTACAGAGGCTCTGAGCAATTAAGTAACATGGCCTTGGGAGATATTGCTAAATTTGCTATAGGGAAAAAAGTTGTCAGAATGAATGGCGGCTTTTGAATGGACTATATAAGCTTACAGCAATAACCATAGCTAACAATAATCAAAATTGACTGATGCTATGGGATTCTGAATATGATATGGTATAAATACCTTTATAGTTGTTTTTGCTTTTATTGTCTTTTTTATCTACATATACACAAATACACACATACATATGTATGTATATATATAAATATATATAATATATTTTTTACTCTAACCTCACTTTTCAGTCATTATTAATATAAGGATCTATTATTTTTTATTAAATTATGCTTTTAAATGATATTATTTCTTTTCAAGGACAACATTGACATTTTAAACTAGGTCGACATCTTTTATAACCTGACTTAGCTAGTTTTTTTAGTTCCTTTTTAGGCTTTATATTTTGGTCAGTTGAAGGATGCCTTTAAGTTATTTCTTTTAGGGGACACTTGGGTGGCTCAGTCAGTTAAGCATCTGCCTTTGGTTCAGATCATGATCTCAGGGTCCTGGGATGAGCCCCCCTTCAGCTTCCTGCTCAGTGGGGAACCTGCTTCTCCTTCTACCTCTGCCCCTCCCCCCACCTCGTGCTGTCTGTCTCTCTGTCTTGCTCTCAAATAAATAATACAATATTTTTTAAAAAGTTATTTCTTCTAGAAGATATATTGGTGTTTTGTAAGTACTTGCATGCCTGACTATGTCTCTTACTGTCTTTGTGAATGAAAAATAACCTTGAAATCTTCAAGCAACAAATTTTTTATCTCAAACCTCTAGAGCAATGGTTTTCAACCTTCACTGCCCATTGTCATCTCCCAAGAGCTTTGAAAAATGCTGATGGTTGGGTCCCATTCCCAGGAATTCTGACATAATTGGTCTGAGATGTGGCCTGGATATCAGGATTAAAAAGAAAACAAAACAACAACAACAAAAAATATGCTTGGGCCCCACTCTAGGTCAATTAAGCCTGAATTTCTGGGAGTGGAACTTGAGTATCGGCATACTCTTTCTGCTTTGTGTGAGAAATTCCCAAGTTTGCCAACCATATCGTCTGTTTCCAACAGTGTTGATTTTGTTATCAATGTGAAATAGAATTTTGCTTTATATTCTTAGAGTTTTGCCACCCTTTCTTGTCATCTCCCTTTCAATCTGATTCTATAGTCTCTTTGTAGCAGTTGACCTATTCTTACAGCTTTCCCCTCTTTTACTATGGAAGTGACTCATTACATTTTACAAAACAGTTTTCTGAAATTTTCTTTTATACTTTACATGAGATCATTTTTGAAAGCTTGTTTTTCTTTCCTTTTTTTTTTTTTTTAAAGATTTTATTTATTTATTTGACAGAGAAGCATAGCTAGCGAGGGAACAAAAGCAGGGGGAGTGAGAGAGGAAGAAGCAGACCCCCTGCCAAGCAGTGAGCCTGATGCGGAGCTCAGTGTGGAGCTCTATCCCAGGACTCTGGGATCATGACCTTCGCCGGAGGCAGACACTTAAGGACTGAGCCACCCCAGCGCCCTGAAAGCTTGTTTTTGTTTTTATCTGTTGAGAATGATACTCCCCTTCCCTTTTGTCCATAGTATTTTTTCTTTCTTTCTTTTTTTTTTAATCAGACCCCTATTTTTATTGTTATTATGGTTTTGGTTGTGCATGCTTGCTTTTTTATTTTTCTTATTTCAGGTAAGGCAAATAAGATTATATTGGCCCCACTCTCAGGCAATGTGGGTGATAGATAATTATTTTTCATAAATTCCCTTCTGTAGTAGTTATAAGCATTCTCATCTCCAAGTCTAATTCCAGAGGTCTAGGAAGCTTTCTCTTTACATTGTTTTGCTATGCAGGGAAACATCTTTTGCCTCTATTTGCCTGGTTATCTGGTAATCCAACTGAGCATAATGTACTTTTAAAAAATGTTTAATTCCAGTACAGTTATATTTGCTCTAGGTGTACAGTATAGTGATTCAACATATAATACTTAGTGCTCATCACAAGTGCCCTCCTTAATCCCTATCACCTATTTCATCCATCCCCCACCCACCTCCCCTCTGGTAACCATAATTTTGTTCTCTATAGTTAGAGTCTGTTTCTTGGTTTCTCTCTCTCTCTCTCTTTTTTTCTTTTCCTTTGCTCATTTGTTTTGTTTTTTAAATTCCACATATGAGTGAGATCATATAGTATCTGTCTTTCTCTGACTGACCATAGACAAAAATAAACTCAAAATAGATTAAAAACCTAAATCTGAGCCCTGAAACAATAAAAATACTAGGAGAGAGCACAGGGGGTAATGTCTCTGACATCAGCTGTGGCAACATTTTCTAGATATGTCTCCTGAGGCAAGAAAAATAAAAGCAAAACTAAACTATTGGGACTTCATCAAATAAAAAACTTCTACACAGTGAAGGAGACAATCAGCAAAACTAAAAGACAGCCTACGGAATGGGAAAAGATATTTACAAATGATATAATCTGATAAAGGGTTGTATTCAAAATATATAAATAATTTATACTGTTCAACACCCCAAAAACAAATAATTCAATTAGAAAATGGGCAGAAGACCTGAGCACAATGTACTTTTAAAAATTTTGTCCAGCACCACTCCTAAACACTTTAACTCCACATTCCAGCCTCCACCTTTCCTCCAAAAGATGTGGGGACCTCTTTTCTCTTGTCTCTCTCTCTCTCTCTCTCTCTCTCTCTCTCTCACTTTTCACACTTTCCATGTTCCAGCTTTCACTCTCATGTAGCCCCTGTGCCCGCTCTCATTCTTACTCACATTTTCTCTCTATTTGTCTTTCATACTCTCTCTCTCTGTTTCTCCCTCTTATTCTCTCTCCTGCAATTTGTAAAATGACCTCTCCATATTTGTAGTTTGTCACCACCCGCACAGAGGTACCTTCTCTATATTTGTAGTTATGGGGCTCTTTGAGTTGCTAATAACAAAAACCAGCTTTTACTGGATGCAAAAAAGAAGGGGAAATTTATTGGAGGGTTAGCGGCATCTCATAATCTCAAGAGTTGAACAATCATGAAAAGAAATGGCTCTAGAGTCCACTGCTCATATGTGAACTTAAAACCAATCTCCTTGCTTTTTTATTTCTGGTGTCAAATTCCTGGAAGAGAGAATTTGACCAACTCAGGGCCCTAACAGTGGGTCAATCAAATCTGGACAGAGGTACAGGGCTGTGTTATGCAGGCAAGACTACTTGGAATCTTCCTGTGTCTTTTGGGTTGTTCCAGTGTTCATAAACTGGAGAGCAACCCATGTGGTTGTACACTGAAATCTCAACCCAGTCCTAGTTTTCTGCCTTTTGGATGAGAGACCCACTTGGATGAACCATAGTCCTGATTATAATTCTCATTTTCCCTTTAATACCCACTGTTCTTTAATGGGATTCACTCTCACAAAGACAGTAGCCTCTTGCCTGGTCTTCTAGCTTGGCTGTTATCACCAATCCCTGACTATCTTTCCTCTAATACACTAATACAAATCCTTTTTCTGTGTGTAAAGAAAAAGAGAACCCAACCAATAAAAAACATCTCAGGAGAAAATTACAATAATTCACAAATATTTTTCAACTGGAATTGGGCTTTGGTCACAGTAAGTAGAAGAGTTAACTTAGAAAAAGAATTTTCTAATTTTTCATTTATTTATCCATTTAAAATTATTTCTGAATACTGATTCTGTGCTGGTTTCTACTGAGGTCCATGAGCACAGTGGTGAATAACATTAGCCAGGCCCATAATCTCAGATCCTCTGGTCTAGCAAGGATGATCAGAAACTAAAGAGCTTCACAGAGCTGTCTGTAATTTGCAAATAATTTTGACACATTTAAGTGTGCCAAAGGAGAGAAATGAGGGTCTATGAGCATAGTAGATGGGAGGCCAAGGGTGTCTTTTCCTGAGGAACTGATGCTTGCACTGAGATCAGAAGGCTGGGAATGGGGGTGTCAGGGATGAGAAATCGAAAACAGCCTTCCGGGCAGAGAGAGCAGAGAGGACGTGGGCTCCAATGTCTTTGAGGAACTGGGAATCTGGTGTGCCACGGGAGAACAGAGATGAATGAAGGAGCAGAGTAGGAGGCAGATGGGACAGCGGGCACGGCTAGCCCTGCCGAGCAGGGTACAGATTTTGCCTGAGAGTTCATCAAGAGCTTTTCAAGCAATAATGCAACAGAATCACATTCAAATTTTAAAATGATTATTCTAAGTTGCTGTGTGGAGAATGAGTTAGAAGGAATTGAGAGGATATGGGCAAAGTGAGGGGCACATTGAGTGAAATCTGGAAACAACTCTTGTGAAATATTCGCATATCTGTAGAACTGGCAGAAAGCCAAAATTCTCTGATAATTTTATGGCTATTTTCATTTTGAGCCTGCCAGTCATCATAGTTCAGAGGTTGTATGAATAAAGTAGTAATAACGTCAAGGCAGAAATGTTAAATGACTAGGCTTTGCCCCAGATGATGAAATAATAATATTATATGTGAATCAAGGATAAGTCCTAGGTTTCTGGCTTGAGAAATTAGGTAAATGTTTGGTGTGACTGCCTACACTGTCTCTTTTATTTCTCTTTGAGAGAAATGAGAATGGGCAACCAAAAAGTTATGCTTTTTCTTTAGTTGGTCAGTATCTTAACTGAGCATGCATATTCGATTGATTTTTTTTTCCATCTACCCTTAGAAATATCTTTTTTTTTTATGCTTGTATTTTTTTCTAAAGGCCTGAAAATATATTTGGGGGACTAAAGGAAATGCTAAATTTAGGTACTTAAGTCATTATGAAAGCTATCCTTCAAAACCCTCTGATAGTTTATGATGCCCTCTAACTTAAGTTTATTAGAAACATATTGAGACATTTTAAACATTGGCTATTGTTTATGATGATGGAAGAGTTGGAGGCAATCTGAGTATCCACTGCAGGAGAAAGGGAAGGCAAAATGTGATGGACACATAGATCAGAAGGAAGAGACTGAATGTCCACACAGCAAGAGCTGTTTCAGTGCACAACTATTTCAATGGGGGAAAATAGGGTTGAAACTAGAGTATTTCAGACCCACAGTAAAATTTAATTGTCTTGCAAGATTTTATAATTTATCCCTTCCTTTTCCCCTCTTTTCTTCCATTCACTCCTTCAGTCAGTGTTTTTTAAGGCTCCACTGTGCTAGGTACTGAGGATGCTGTAAAGAACAGCATAGACGTTCCTTCCCCGGTGGAGTGGGGAGACAGACTTGAATAATCACATAAATAAATACATGGGTAGAAATTGTGATGAATTCCTGGGAGAAAAAAAATACAAATTACTAAATTTCAAAAAGATAAGCCAGGATAAGTCTCTTGGATGAAGTGACCTTTGAGTTGAAACATAAAGAATGGCATTTCCCCAAGAGAGGCTGGAAGAAGAACATTTCAGTCTGCAGGAATAGCCTGGACAGCATACTCAAAGAGAAAAAGGGCCCCGTATCCATGAGAAAATGAAAAGAGGTTGATATGAGTGCATACTGGGGTATAAGATGGGGCTGGAGAAACAGGAGGAGGCTAAGCCATTACAGGCCCTCTAAACCTCCCTACTAGTCTTAGATATTTACTCACAGACAAGCAGCATTTGTTGAAGGGTTTTGAGCTGAGGTGTAGAGTGATTGGAGTGACAGTATGAGACTTGTCTTCGCTATAAGGAGAAAGGGTTGGAATAGAACAAGAATGGATGCAGTAGTTTAGGTAAGAGGTGGCTTCCACAAGGAAGTGGTAGTGGAGATGGAGGGATATGGGTAGATTTGAAAGATAGCCTAGCGGTAGAATAATTAGAACTCAGTGTTACATTAGATATATGATGACAGAAAAGTGAAATCAAGAATTTCTTTAAAAAGCAGAAAGAATTGTTTCATAGTGTCTTGAAGACAGGGCATCAACAAGTTGGGATCTAGAGAGGTTGGGAGCTCTTTAATAGAGTGGATTCCAAGTCCTCAATTAGGAGAAGTTATATGTTCTTTCTACAACTTGCCACAGAACACTGTACAACTTTGAAATGGTAGGGGCTCCAGCACTCTAGCTGTGGCAGGAGCAAGAATCAGTGCCCAGGAGATGCTTGGGGAAAGATGGCAGAGCAATGGGAAAGCCATTGAGTCCATGTGAAGCACTCTGAAAACTTCTGGAAACACTGGTAGACTAGAACTTAAAAGGGAGACTGAGGTCCATTTAACCAGACTGAGGTCCTGGACAGACCCAGCAGCACCTGGTTCATTATTGCTAGGGTGACCTCATTATGTGAATAAATTGTATAGGGGTTCAGAAGATTAGCTAAGAACACGCAGGAAGGCTATATAGACAGGGTCAGACTTGAGCTGGGTCTGGTGGTTTGAGATGGATAAAGATGGAGGAATTGGGTGGGGCTCCAGTAAGGAACTTTAGGCAGAAGAAACAGGTTGAGGAAAAGCCTCATACCATGCATTTTGGCAGAGGCCAGGTATGCTTGAAAGAGGACAGGAAGAGGTAGGACTGCAAAAGATGGGCAGGACCAGACCATCTGGGACCTAAAATATATCAGTCTTAGAACTTTGGGCTTTGTGTCATAGGAAATGGGGAACCCTTGAAAGTTTTTGAGCAGGGTGATATTTTGATTTTGTTATAGGGAAGAGACTAGAAGCCAAGACCAATGTTGTTGTCCACAGGAAGAGTAAGGAACTCCTTGGACCTGGAACAGGGGTTAGAGGACAGAAGTGGAGGGAAGATTTGACAGTGTGCAGGAGGACAACAGTACACAGCACTTTGCCTGCGAGGTTGCAGGGCTAGGAGTGAAGAAGGGAAAGAGGAGTGTTGAAACACAGATGTTGAAAAGGAAATAGCAGTCAGAGAAGTAAGGAAGGAAAGGAGTGAAAGATGAGATAGAGGTAAGAAGAAAGAAAGAGGAGGGACAGAGAAAGCCAGAGCCGAGAGAGAGAGAGAGAGAGAGAGAGAGAGAGAGAGAGAGAGAGAGAGAGACATTGGATAGAGGAGAGAGAAGGAAGATGCAGGTTCTTGAAGCCAACAGCTAACACAATGCAGACACCTTTAACAGAAATAGGGAAACACCCAGAAAAATCGGGTCAATTCAGTTAATTCAGGTCTTGGGATCATCACCTCATTACAATCATGCCCTGAAACTGAAGGCCAAATGGCTAAGTTTGTTCTGACTATGACCGTGTTCTGGTAGTTATTGGGAAAACTGTGGACAGAAGAACAAGTGTCCTCCATGAGACAGTTCTACTATACAAGGTAAAAATATCCTTGTTGCTAGGAGACCTATTCCACCACCTTCTGCTAAGAAGAAAGATGCCTAACCCTTAATCAGGTCAGCCAATATTCAGAAAAGATTTTTAAATTCAACCCAAAGCAGATTTTGCCCAGTTTTAGATTGTCCTTGGAGAGACAGTGGCTCTCTGGCTCCTTCCCTAGCCTCTGAGGGCAGCCACATCCCCCTTTTGTTGCCAACAGCCATCCTAGGTGGGTCTCAGCTCTGCTCCCTACGGCACCACTGGACGTGGCCCACAGGCAGCTGTGGGAGCAGCTGGCCCGGTTGTTTGGTGTTTGCAGCCTTGGGTGTCACCACATCAGCACTCTCAAACAACAGATCCAAAGTCCAGCTTTAAAGAAATGACTAGAAATGATAGCAAAAATCATCTGCAGGAAAAAATCCAAGCCTTCCTTCATATTGTTGAGCCAAGAAAAAGGAGGAAAAGTCCCTTACAGTAAAATGAATGAGGCAGAAAAGAATTTTCCATTTGTGCCTCATTTTGTCTATGGATCACATTTTGACCATTTCCTAATTACTCTTTGGTATGTTTTGTGGAAGAGAGACATTGAGGCATTTTGAAAACTCACTTAAAACCCTGACATTTGTTTGAAACGAAATTTACCCTTTTGTTTCCCCTGGAATAAATTTGACAACTCTGGACTATTGACAAACATTCCCTTTTGGTGTCCCCACTCCCCCTGAAGCCAAAATGAGGTAACGGAAATTTTCTACGCAAATATGTAATCACCCCAATTTGCATACTGTTTGCATAACTAGGGATACAGGGATTTTTCTCCTCCTGTGGGAGAAACCCAACCACAGGACCTTCTTGGATTCATCTTATATCTGATTTCCTGCCTTAGACACAGAGTACTAAGAGAATTTTCCCAGACCTAAGATAATCTGACCTATCTTTCAGCCTTCCTATAATAATCAGACAAAATTACTCAAGTCTTCATCCTGCATAATAACAGGAAATCCATTCTCTTCCAGAATATCCACTCTCCAGGACTCCAGAGAGTGATTTCCTACTACCTAGTACCAGCTTTTGAAGTCTTCTTCTTCTCTCTCCTGGCTTTGTTCCAAGTGTTCAGTTCCTCCTTTGCTAACACAATCTAAATTGCAGTGGTCTATCAGTTTCCTAAAGATGAAGATGACAGAGTGGATTACAACACACAAAGGAAAACAGAAAGCTCTCAGACATCATGGTCCTCTTCATCGATTCTCCTACACGGGGAGTCCTTACTCTTCCTTTCCTCCCTGGGTTCTGGCTGGTTGCTGGAATCCATTGTTTCTCTCACATCCAAATCCCCAGCTCCCAGACTCTGCAGGGGAAAATGAAAATCTAATTAAGGCAAATTTATAAAAACAAACAATTCTCCCAGAAACCCCACCCACAATTCTTTTAAGAAGACTCCTTTTTTCTTTAGTGAGATGAAGTTCACCTCCTTTTCTAACCACTTTCTCCATTTCAAATTAGCCTATACCTTATCTTAGACAACCAAAAATTCCTTTAAAGCCTTCCGTTAAAAAAAGGAGGTATTTCCCTCTAAAGATGAACCAAGCACTCCCACTTAGCAACAGCCAAGCCACAGTCTGTGGGCAGATTTTTGTTCTTGAAACAAAACATTTCTAAAACATTTATTTTTCTGCTGCTTCCAACATTCTTATTTATATTCAGTGGAACAGGGAGAGGAAAAGAATGGCTATCTCTGGAACTTGGAGAATCTAGGAAGGAGAAAAGAGCCAACAAAGACATTTATTATAAATAGTAGTCAGGCTCTTTAAGTCATCTGACAAATGTTGGGATAATGGATAAACCACCTGCCTGGAATTCAGGCAGATGACAAACCTGCATTCAAACCCAAATCTGATAACCATTTCCTCTGTCTTTGGGCAAGTCACTAACTTTTGTAAAACAAGAATAAACATACCCACAACACAGGTAGTTAGGAAAATCAGGAAAACTTGTTATCTAGTTGAGAGCTCAATAAATATTTTTTCTCTCCCCATTCCCCAGACTAGTAAGCTATGATTGATAGCAGTATAAACCAGTGCCTTAAATACCTTGGAATTAACCAATTGAATAAGAAAATGTTCTGTAGGCAGTTTAGAAGCCAAACCCATTGAATTTCTCACCTTTTCTCTGTCTTCTTGTTCCTTTTAGCATCTCTCCTACCCCTCCTCGGTTCTTTCTACTCCCACCTTCCCTGCCTTTCTCCTCAATATCATTTACTCTTGCCGTATAGTAGGAAACTGTCCACTGGACAGAGCCACAATACAACTAGTGCTCATTGTAATTACAGAATAACATTTTATGTTCCCTCTTTTTTTCTGGATCCAGGTAAACATTTTAAGGTTGTCTTTCAAAGAAACAAAGAGAATCCTGATCATCATCACTTTGCAATTATCCCCCCAGGTGCTGCAAAGATGAGAGTCATCCCTTCCACAGGAGGTCCTCAATAAATTCTTGATGAATGTCTCTCCTCCCTTCCTTCCCAGCAGCACTCTGTCAGTAAGTCCTTCGGGCTCTACTTCCAAAATAGATTCGGTATTCATCTACTTCCCTCTATTTCTAGGCCCCTAACCTCTTGGATTTCTCAGAAAGCCTTTTAAGGATTGCTCTGCCCCTACCCCTCAACCTCCTATAAAAGTCTTCATGACAGCCAGAATAGGGTTGCTAGAACTAGCAAATAAAAAAAATACAAGACACCCAGTTATATTTGAATTTCAGATAAACAATGAATAATTTTTAAGTATGAAGAGTAATTTTTGATATTTTTATAATTAAAAAATTACTCGATGTGAAATTCAAATTTAACTGGATATCGCATATTTTTTTCTGGCAATCTTAAACTAGAATCATCTCTAAAAATGTAGATGAAATCACATCAGTCTATCAGTGACTTCCCATTGCTTTCTCAATTAAGGCCAAACTCGCTGCCACAGCCAGCCGAGGCTTTCACTGTCTGACATGGTTTGGACATGGTTTATCTTTTCAGCTTTAGGCCTACCATTCTGACTGCTTGTCTTCGTAGCCATTTCCTGTTCCTAGACCCAGTCGGGTTCATTGGCTATGTGATTTCCTTGGCCTGGAATTCTCTTTCTCAGATCCTTACCTGGCTAGCACCTTCCTGTCCATCAGACCTCAACTCATTTGTCTCTTCTTTAGTGGGCATTCTCTGTTGACCCAGTCTAAAGCAGCTTCCTCACTGGTCTCTGTTGCATCATATGGTTTTATTTTCTTCATTACACATATCTCACTATGGGAACCTCTTGCCTACATTATCTATCTCCTTCACTGAACTGTATGAAATCAGGTACCTTTCCCAACCTTTTTCCTGTTACATTCCCAGTGTTGAGTCTGGTACACAGTAGGTCTTCAATAAATTCTTGATGAATGGATGGTTCTATCTCTCTTTGTAGCATTACTCTCGTCAATCCATGTCACTGGTTTACTTGGCATCGCTATCAGAACAGGCAGCCACAGAGGTCCAGAGAGGATGAGATAAATTGAATTATAATTGCATTTTGCACTTTGTTGACTCAACTATCTATATTTATAGGCTGAGAATAAAATTTCCATGACCCATCATCAAGTGAAAAAAGCAAGTTACAAAATGGTATATGTAGTATGACTCTTGTAATAGTCATAACACATAAATATTTGTTGAATGAATCACATTTTTTTCTAAAAACATGCCTATATAGAAATGTCTGAAAAATGGTCTGAGGAAAAGATACAAATATTAAAAAAAAGTTGATATTTCTGTGAATGAGATGATGAGTAATAGTTTTTCTTTTCTTTATAGTTTCTCTAAATTTTTATACCAGGAGAATATAATCATAGTCATAATTTTTATGACCAGAAAACCCAATAAAACCATCTCCACTTTTAAAAAGAAGAAAAAGGATTTACTCATAAGAGACACTGGTATTTGAGGCTTTATTTGTAGTAAAAGATACAAACTGATGATTGACAGAAAAACAAATATCTTTTAAACATAGGAAGATTCATCCATTGTCAGAGAAACACAAAACTATTCTGAGATGGTGCTTTTACCCATTTGTTTGGCAAAAAATTCAAAAGCTCACTAATACATTCTCTTAGCAAGGCTGCAGGGAAATAGCAATTTATGCATTGCTAGTGGAAGTAGGAAGTGATAACCTGTAGGAAGGTCAGTTTGGTAAAACTTATCAAAATTTATACTGCGTAAACAAGAGGCCAGGAAAGCTGTAGCCCATGCATGGGCTGCTATCTGGTTTTGGATAGCCCATGAGATATAAATGATTTTTGCATTTTAAATGGTGAAACAAAAATCAACATAAGAATAATATTTCATAGTGCATGAATGTGATGTGAAATTCAAAGTTCAGTGATCCTAAATAAAAGTTTTATTGGAACACAGCCATGTCCATTTATTTATTTATTGTCTATGGCTGCTTCCACACAACAACTGCAAAAGTGAGATTGAGATAGAGACATATGGCCTGAAAGACCTAAAATATTTGCTATCTGACTCTTTACAGAAAACATTTGCTTATATACTCTAATAGAAAGCCTTTGACCAGTAACAACACTTTGCGTAATTCATTTTATGTACTTAGACATGTGCAAAATTAAATACTCGGCACTGTTTATAAAGCATATAATTGGGAATGACCAAAATGACCATTGCAGGGTATTTAAGAAATTATGGTCCATTCACACCAAAGCATAGCAGTGACTATAAAAAAAATTTTTTTTTAAGGATACAGATTTTAGGTACTGATATGGAAATACATCCAAGACATAGTGTTAAGTAAAATGACTCTACATATTGTGGGAGTCTTCCATGTTGAACAGCCCTGGAGCACTATTCACACT
The DNA here is from genome assembly GCA_004023965.1 of Spilogale gracilis. Lineage (NCBI taxonomy): Eukaryota > Metazoa > Chordata > Mammalia > Carnivora > Mephitidae > Spilogale > Spilogale gracilis. The sequence goes on along the minus strand of PITA01011159.1, from coordinate 21,039 downwards.
GAATTCTATGTGAGCATCTCCCGCCCCTCTGCCAGAGATATGCAACAGTAGGTACCCAGATAATGTGCCATTAGTGTGTTAATAGAAGGGGGAGTGTGTACTCATATATATGTTCTCATATATATACACAACCTTTATTCTGTGAATGCTGCATGAGAAACTAATAATAATGGTTAGCTGCTAGAGAGGTTGGGACTGACTAAGGGACAGAAACAGAAGGGAGGCTTTTGACTATCTTCCTTTTAATACACCTTCTGGGTATTTTAAGCCATTGAATGTGCAGCCTATTAAAAAATTAAATAATTTTCTAAGAGATAAAAACATATCTAGGAAAGATATCCTGGTTGATGCCTCAGTCTTTCCTGAGTCCTTAGACCTCCTGGCCTGAAGCAAGGCAGTTGTTAGTTAGCCCAGTGCTGTGCTGGGCCTGCTCCTTCTTCTCAATGGACATTCTGATTCTCTGCTCTCAGCTCTCACACCACTGGCTCCTAGTTCTCCTCCCAACTTCACACACACTTCCCCACCACCGTGTCCTTCCCACCACCTCGTGCTTTGTGTTCTGGGAAACTCCTGCTTTGCAGAGATAAGACCACCTTGTTCTAACTGACAGCTCATCCCTTCCCTCCCTCTCACCCTCTCTTGGTGCGGTGGGTAACCTGGCTCTTAGTCTCCTAGGTCTCCCATGCTGCTTTTCCTGGGCAGTCCTCACCTCCTCCCAGATCCATTCTCCATGGTGAAGGGACTTGAACAGGACTTCCTCATTCCCCAGGACCATTCCTAGACTGTCAAAACACAGCTCTCTTCCTATTTCATCCTTTGAACTCTATGTCATCTGTCCACACTGTCCTCTTCGAATCAATGATACTATGGCCCTCTATCTGCTCACAGGCACCAACACACATCTTCAGTGTTCTTTCTTCTCCCCATGCATCATCGTCCATCACTACATGTGTTTCTCCTTTTCCTCCATGAGGCCTGAGGCCTCCACCTTCATTTCATATAACAGAGAAGCAGCTCCTCCTCCTCCTCCTTCTCCTCCTCCTCCTCCTCCTCCTCCTCCTCCTCTTCCTTCTTCTTCTCCCCAAAGCGTCACCCAAATGGTGGCTTTATCCCTACTCTCTCTTGTAATTCTAGTGAAGTGATTCCCAGATCCTGGGGGTGGGGAACTTTTAAAAGTCCTGATACTCAGGTTGCACCCCATACCAACTAAATTAGGGTTTTGGGGGTGAGCATCAGACATGGGTACTTTTTTAAAGATCTTCAGATGATTTCAATGTTCATTCAAGTTTGAAACCACTGTCATAGTGTTTCTGGTTTATGCTCACACTTAAGGAGACCCTCAATGTTAGGCATCAGGACCACCTACATTAACAAAGCTTAAATGTCAGGACTGAGCCTGAGACCATATTTGTCAACAATGACAGCTAGTCTCTCCAGGAATTTCTTGTCTAGGAAGTAAAAGCTATAAACCAGTAAGTAACCCTGTTTGCTTTTGTCTGGACAAATAGTTTGCTCATCTAGTCAAACAACTCTCTTCTCAGGACAGTAGATTATTTACTTTGGCAAACAGTTCACTTGTCAAACAACCATTTGCTTATCCAAGACTTGACCTTCACATCCTGAGTTCACCACTTTTAACTACCATGTCATGATTTTTTTTTAGTCCCAATCAGATCTCCCTTTCAAAGACCTGTGTTGAACCACTCGAACCCAGACCCACAAACACTGTAAATATCCTTTCTTGTTTGATTAATAGGTTTTTATGTGGTCTTTTGGAGGAGTTAGCTCTTGATAATGTAACTCCACTGGATCTCTATCTGCACCTTCATTTTACAGCTTTAGGGTAGAAGGAAGAGGTCTCTGACTTCCATCATATAAAACCCATCCTTTCCTGTAAATACTGATTCCTCCAGTCATTTTCACCTTTGGAACTTTCCCCTCTGTCTGGGGGAGCCACTTCTATGTTTTCCTTTACCCACACAGTCACAATAGTTCCAACATCAGATATGTGGGTTTTCCACATCAAGCAATTCTCTGCCACACCTACTGGGTACCCTACAATTCAATTCTGACACGATCTACTCGGAGTTAGCCTCAGATCCCACAAATTAAGGGTTCAATCCCACAAGACTGCCCCCAATTTTGATGCTGATCACAAATCCTAGGTTGTCACCTGTACTTCTGTAAATTGGGATTCCCATAACTCCCTATTGAGGTTCTCTAATTTGCTAGATGGATCACAGAATTCAGGGAGACACTTATATTTACTGGTTTATTATAGCAGATATAGATGAAAATCCAGATGAAGTGATACATAAGGCAAGATATGTAGGAAATGGCACAGAGCTTCCATGCCCTCTCCAGGCATCCCACTCTCCCAGAACCTGCATGTGTTCACTAAACCAGAAGCTTCCAAATCTAGTACTTTTGGGATATTTATGGAAAATTCATAACAAAGTCTGATTGATCTTTAACTCAGTCTCCAGTCGCTCTCCCCATCTTGAAGGATGGGAAGTGAGGTAAAGTTCCAAGCTTCTAACATGACCTTGTCTTTCTGGTGACCAATCCTCATCCTGAAGCTATTCAGGAGCCCACCCAGAGCTGCCTCATTAGAACAAAAGGCATTCCAAAGGATTTTGGAAATTCCAAGGGATTGAGGAGCTCTGTGTCAGAAATCAGACAAAGACCAAATGTTAGAACAAAAGATGTTCCTCATGTTCTTATCGCTTAGGAAATCACAAGGATTTTAGGAGCTCTGTGCCAGGAATTGGGGATAGACATGTATGTTTATTATTTCCTACCCTTTCCAAGGACTCTTTCCCTCCTAATACCAGGCATACTGAGATTTTCCCAAACTGACAAGATCTTCATTTGATCCTTATACCTCTTCTCACTTAACAATTCTCTCCTGTCCAAATCCTTGAATATGTGAACTGCTACCACAGTGTCACTTTCTCGGGCAGCTACATCTTCCCTGTCGCTCCTTTTGACTCACCACACAGCTGATCTTTTTCTCCTACATTTTACTAATGATCTCTTTATTGCCACATCTCGTGGTCTTTCCTCAGAGTTCTTTTTGATGTTTCCACTGGATATGACACAATTATGTCACCTCTCTCCCTCTCAGCTTCTATGGCATGTCATTTCCCCATGTCACTCCCTCATTCTCCTTCTCTCACATTCTCTCTCTTCCCTTTTCTAGTTCCTCTTCCTTGCCGGGCTTCCCAACTATGAGTATCCTCCAGGACTCCACTCTGCTCACACACCCTCCCTGAAGGCATTTACTCCCATGGCTTTAACTCCCGCCTCCGAGAGCAGCTCCTATGTCAGTATTTCAAGTACAGGATAGAGTAGGTGCTTCACAGACACCCTTGAATTAATCAAATAGCTAATGAGGATGAGCACATTATTTCCAGGGAGCTTCAGAGGAGCAGCTGAAATTGCCAGCAGACTCTGTATCCGATGTGTGCAGGGATATATGCCCAACAGTGGATCTACAACGTGTGGCCAAGACATCCCAGTGGCTCAGTTGAATCTTGAAGACCCCAGGACCCCATTCCCATGACTGTCAGTCCACCCCAGGAGCACTCCCACAGGACATCCGCCTACAAAAGGAAAATGACAAGTGCCCTCTTGAGAGTGAGATCTGAGAGCAAGCCTTGACTCTCACTCTGTGTAATGGTACAGTGAGAAACGCAGGTGATCTTTCTACTCTAAGGCGGACACCATGACCAACTTGCCTGGTAGTCATATCCTAGGGACTGATTGGAGGTGGAAGAGAAATTCCTCAGAGGGCATGTATGATACCTCCTTGTTGGTGTAAGGAAAGTGCGAGGCTGCATGTCTTTCTTCCACAGTTTCTTCACTTAGGAGATTGTCTGTATAACACCATCCCTCCTTCAGGGAGTCCCCAGCCCAGGAGGAACAAGTGGACCACAACATGAACAACACTGTTCCCGTGCGTAGTTCTCAGGGCTGCTGTGAAGATGACATTACACAATGCAGTAACCCACTGAGAGCACTTTGTGATTCCAAAAACCAGATGCACTGAACTTAGCCCTTCGTATGTACCACTGTGGAACAGGTATTTTTCCAGGCTCTCATTAGTTTTCCAAGTATCTGCCTCCCCCAGGAGACTGCAGGGGCAGGGGACAGGTTTTGCCCACCATCACTAAGAATAGTGTGCTCAAGGTTGCTGAGGAAATAAGGAATAAGATGAAGCAAGTTGGTCTTGGGGAGGGAAATGGCTGGACCCATGCACCAAAGGCTTTTCACCTCAACACACATTTTTGTATTTCTCAAAGTGCCTAGTTTAGTACAGAGGTAGAAGTTGACAGTGAAAGTTCAATGACTATAAAATGGGGTGGAAGACAGGCTTTGAGTGAGGGAGAGAAGGATGAAGAGGCAGAAGGAGGAAGAAGAAAGGAAAAGGGAAGGAGGAGATAGAGCATTAAGATTTGTAAAATGCTGCCATCTCCATAGATGTCAGTGCCAGGACTTCATTTATCTTGGCATCCTCACATGTTTTTTATTTTACATGAGTGCACTCATAAGTCCCGGCCTGCTGTAGGAGAAGACGCATGGGAGATCTCATGACGACATCATGTTCCAGGAAATCACACTGCAGTCTGTCCCAGCAGCAGCACCGGGAGCAAGGTCCCCGCCAAAATTCCTCTGGGAATTTTGGGCAGGCTGGAGTGTTGATCTGTGTTGTTTTAGGCCCTGAGGCCCAGGAAGCCCGTGGTGGAGACACTCTGCCCCACCCCCAACCCACCCCCCCACCCCCCACCCCCGTGCTGACTTGTGGTCAGTGAAGCACCCACAGTTCATACCTCTTAAGAAATATGGGTCAGGAGGCTGTGTGGAGTGCTGCCAACATGACAGTGGAGGTGCGTCAGCGGGCTCGGTGACAGGTGGCAGAGGCCAGGGGACTGGGGAATCACTTACAGTCACAGAGGTTTCTCTCTCTCCCAGCCTTTGTCCACTGATGGGAATGAGGTAGCCAGCAGCCAAGACATAATGGGAGGCTGGAAAAAGACATCGTGGGCAATTTGCACAAGAGTTTCCTTCTTTAAATCAACACGCAGTAAGCCAATATCCCTGAGGGCTGCCTTACTAGTTCTGTTTTTGTTTTGTTTTGTTTTGTTTTAATGCAGATCTCTTAAAGACACCTTTCTTGGTTTTATATGCACTTGCTCAGGGTCATCTGACTCTTGTAATACTGATGTTCTGCTGCTCAGCCTTTGGGACAGAGCCAGCTTTGAATCTGGGAACGAGAGCAGCACAGGTCCGTGAGACAGTGGGCTTGTTTTCTGCACGAGGGGCAGCAAGAAAGACTGCTTGCCCTTATAGGAGAGAAGTTGGAGGGACTGGATACACAAAGTGAGTGCTAGTCACCCGCCCCAGGGCAATCGGCTAATGATCGGGTTTAGAACTGCAACTGCAAATTCAGGTTGCCTTATCTTATATGAAATATGCTGTCTATATTGATTGTAAATTCTCCCCAAATGGAGCTAGCCAATGGGGTGCTAGTAAACAGGGTCTTTGGAGCTAAAAAATAAGGGGGAGGGCTGATTTGTAATGTTAGTTGATTTTCATGGTGCAGATTTCCAGCTACCAGAGGTTGACCTGCTTGCAGAATTCCTGAATATTTAACTCTCAGATCTCTGGAGCTGCTACCAGAAGCTCCAGCCTATTTGTTTGGCTAAGAAACAAATCTCTCTTCTCCACTTCCAAACTAGTTTTGAACCCATGCGTCACAGTCCATCTCTCCCCTTCCACACCCCCACCACCCAAGTGAGACTGGCTTCCGCTTTGCCACTTATTAGATGCAGGCTCCTCTGCAAGGACTTTACTTTCCCCAAACCACAGTTGTCTCTTTTGACAATGAGAGTTCAGCTGGTGCAGTAGATGCTGTTCACGCTTTCTGCCAAGCTGGTCTTCCCTGAGAGCCGTACTTTCTCTCCACACCTTATTTGGATTAAAAGACTCTGCACCTGTGGCCCGAGTTGACTTAATCAGGGCTGAACTCTGACCCTGAGGGAGTCCATTCATCAACTGACCAGTGGCCTGTCGGATCTCTCCCTTGATTATTTGAACAGAGCAACTTCTTTGAGCTTAGATTGGAGAGTGACTGACAAGACAGAGATGGAGGAGGTCCCCTGCCTCCTGCCATGCTCCTCCATCTACCTGCTCTGGCCTAGTTGTTCAACTTCATCTTGGAGTCTATCCCAGCTGTTCCAATAAACTCTCTCCTACACTCAAGCCAGTCTGAATAAGAATTTGTAAATTACAACCACTAGAGCTCTAAATAAGTCATAAATGACTTTGGGGAAGGTCTTTAATATTACACCAGTGGTTCTCAGTGTGGGATCCCCCAACCAGCAGCATCAACTTCACCTGGCCACTTGTCAGAAACACCCCACCTCAGGCGCCACAAGCTCTATTGGTAGAGCCTGGCAATTAGCATTTTTACAAGCCTTCCAGGAGATTTCTTTTTAAAAGTTTGATTGATTGGTGAGAGAGAGCACAAGCAGGGAGAATGGCAGACAGAAGGAGAGGGAGAAGCAGGCTCCCCACTGAGCAGGGAGCCCGATTGTGGGACTTGATCCCAGGACCCTGGGATCATGACCTGAGCCAAAGACAGACGCTTACCCGACTGAGCCACCCAGGTGTCCCTTCTTCCAGGTGACTTTGATGTGTGCTTATTTGAGAACTGCTGTATTGCTAGTCTAACAGAGGTATATTTTATTTAAGAAAGGCATTTTCAGGGACACCTGGGTGGACTGGTTGATTAAGCAACTGACTCTTGGTTTTAGATTAGGTTATGATCTTAGGGTGGTGAGATCGAGCCCTGCTTTGGGCTCCAGAGCCAGGTGTGGATTACTCTGCTTCAGATTCTCTCTCTCCCTCTTCCCTGTTTCCTGCTCCCCCTAAAAATAAATAAATAAATAAATAAATAAATAAATAAATATACAATCAAAGGCATTTTCAGAAGGATTGATTAGATTTTCTTCTCTGATTAATTTATTAGGTCGAAGACCAAAGAAAATTTTTATCGGTAAAAAGTTAGTATTTTTTAAATAAATAACATCTATTACTTTTACAACTTGAAAGAAATGACAACAGATTTCCTTTTTACAAAAAACTTTTATGTCAGCAGACCAAGACTGACATTTCAAAGATGAGCCTAAGAGAACACAAGAATAAGGATGAAGAGTGAAAATGCAGCCCATAGAAAACAGAAGTAGAAAATAAGCACCATGTAATTTCAAAATGGTGAAGGTTGGAAGTGAACACAAAGTAAGTGACATGGATGCTGTGCGGTTTTGCAATGGAAAGGGTTTCACAAAATGTGCCATTAAACGTTGAAATGACTAGTAACTTCTGGCATAGGAAATGGTGCACTATTGATTGATTTACATACGTAAAATAAAAAATGAAACAGTAAACTTGGACTTAGTGTCATCCTGACATGTATACCATTTTCCAGGTTAGGTGTGGAGAGACAGTCAGATGGGAATTTTTACTACAATGTGATTTTAAACAGGGAGTTCACTGGATAGGGCTCATCTGAAGGTCGGTTGTTTGAAACTAGTATTACGTTCCTATAGAAAATCATCCTGTTGGAGAGAAGACTGCAGGCTGAACAATAGAATGCTTCATGTAAGGAAACTGAGGGGCAGCTAATGGTGCAGGTCCCTGCAAGCGAGGACCCATCCCAGAAGTGACCTACAGTTTAACAGTTCCCTCACCGGCCCCTAGAGGGCAAGCTCAAGGCTGAGGTTACAGAGAAGGGGCAAGCTGGAGGGAGGGGAATCGAGGAGCAATGGGGAGTCCTTGCTTGCTGGCCCTGCAGAAGACAGGTCCTGGCTTGAACCCCCGTTCTACCAGTTAGCTACCTGCTATGTAACTTTGGCCTAAAACATGCCATGCCTTGGCATCATCACCTGGAAAATGTTGGTGAAGATACTAAAAGTGCTCCCCTCGCAAGGTGGTTATGAGAATTCAGTGAGAGAATGCCCGTGATGCTGTTGGTACCCTGAGTGTTTATGTTAGGTACTGTCATCTGCCATTCGTCCCTGAGATACGTTACATGATTCATATTCTTTTGAAAAAGAAAATGACCCACTAGAGTTTCGTTAGAGAGGTTGATGAGCTAAAAACATGTAAGAAGTATCAAGAGGGGGGCACCTGGGAGGCTCAGTCGGTTAAGCGTCTGCCTTCGGCTCAGGTCATGATCCCAGGGTCCTGGGATCAAGCCCCACATCGGGCTCCCTGCTCAGTGGGGAGACTGCTTCTCCTTCTCGCACTGTCTCTGCTTGTGTTGCCTCTCTCACTGTGTCTCTCCCTGTCAAATAAATAAATAAAATCCTTTAAAAAATTATCAAGAGGAAATGGCATCTACTTTCTTATGTGAGCTGCTGCCCCACATCTCAGAATCTTCACAAAAGATCCCACAGTGCAGGGAAACTGCCTGGATATGTTTAGTCATGCTTCTTGCTCTTCTGACAATCCCAACTGCTGAAAATATCCACAACTGTGGCTTTTTGCCTTCACTGTTTTGCGGGGTAAATATAGAAAATACACTTCCCTTTGGACTTTAGGAATGCTTTGAAAGGCCTGGAGGGTTACAGCTCTTTGGCTTTGCCACAAGAGTTCCCACGGGCCCTTGTGATGTGTGGCAAAGTGATTTTGGTTATGTGTCACTGGGCGAGTGTGCTGGCAGCAGCCAATGTCATCTAGAGGACCCCACCGAGAGAGGCCCTCCCAAGCCACACATGTGTCTGTCCCAAGGATCTGGAACACATCCCTGAGTGGTGCTTCTGAGTTTGAGCCAGGACACCCAAGTAGGTTCTGCAAGTGGTTCTCCTGTTCGCTGCAAAAGAGTCTATCCCAGTAACATACCTTAAAGTCCAGTTATTTACAGAGTAAGGAAACAAACTTCAAAAGAACGTGAATCTTTGCACTAGATAGAGTTTGAGGGCTCTCCTGCTACTCCTCTGGGTCGTCCTGGTTGGCTGTATGGCCTCACACTTCATGGGTGCCCCCATGCATGTAGGATGATGGGTTCAGGCTGGAGTGAGCGCAGGGCAGAGTCAGGGAGCCAGGAGTGCTGGGTCTGGCTGGCTCACTTGCTAATGTACTCCTGTGCCCTCTGCCAGCCAAGTAGTGTCTTCAGTTTGAGCCCAATCTAAGTGGTTTTCCGAAGAAGGAGCCTGTGCCTGCAACTCTTCCCAGGGATGCCTTACTTTGAAAGCAAGAATCCTCTCTGCCAACTCTCAGGCAGACCCTGAGAAGATGGTACCTGACAATTTGCTTGGGTTATAAACTTTCTTAAGAGTACTCATATTTTAATACGAAGCAGTTAGAGGGCACCTGAGTGGCTCAGTGGGTTAAAACCTCTGCCTTTGGCTCAGGTCATGATCTCGGAGTCCTGGGATCGGGGCATGCGGACGGCTCTCTGCTCAGCAGGGAGCCTGCTTCCTCCTCTCTCTCTGCCTGCCTCTCTGCCTGCTTATGATCTCTCTCTCTATCAAATAAATAAATAAAATCTTAAAAAAAGAAAAAGAAGCAGTTAGAAACCTAAACATATCACTAGCCAAAGGAAGAAATCTTTTATGAGAGAATGTTGGGTTCGGTGGCAGCCAATGTGGGAGATACCTTTGAATACACAAATCTGCCTGGCATTCTTAAATGACTTCCATTATGCTTCTGTAATGGGACTGGATTTTTTCTTCTATAAAATGGGATAGCAACACTTGTGCTGACTCAGAAGGATATATAATGACAGAACTAGATAACGGATTTGGGGGACTTTTATAGGTATTGACACCAGGGCATTTTATTTTAATTTTTAATGGCAGCAATGTGGTGTTAAATAAAAAACATAAATTTAGTGTCAGGCAGATATGAGTTCTGTCTGCTCTCTATTAGTTGTATGCCAAATTACTGAACCTCTGTGAGCTTCTGATTTTTTAACCATAAAATAGGGACAATAACTTTACCTCCCAAATGTATTGTGAGAATGAGATATTTGTGTCTCCTCCACAGCGCTGGGCACTTGGTTGGCACCAATAAATGTTGGCTGTTATCATTCCCTTGGACTACTGTACAAATGGGAGGTTTTATTATCCACAAAGGTTAGTTACATCAGGAAATCTGGTCCAGTCTCAAGTTGACGAAAGGCTGAAGGAAGCTCGGAGGATCCAGGAGAGCTCTGGGGTCTGAACCGGGCAAGCTGGGAGCCCCATTTCACACCCAGAGGCTGTAGTTATGGGGGTTTCCTTGGCACATTTTGCCATTACTCCCTAGCTGCCTTATCTTTCAGCCATCCTTCAAAATGCCAGCTTTGAGTAGATGGAGCCCAGACTGTCTTATTCCCTACTGTATCAGCAGTACTTCTTACAGGGCTTAGGACAGAGTATGGGATCTACCAACATTAATTAAATAGATGAATGACCAGGGTCAGCCATCTGAATTTGGGGCAGGCTCCTAAACAAAGTCTATCTGAACCTGAGCTCCAAGAAGTTAGGATTGGGAGAAGGATTTGTGGTCAGACACGGAGAATACCTAAACCCCAGACAGTACTGGGGCCAATTATTAGTAAGGTGCACTACACGGGGATGATGGAGTCAGCCCGGGCAAGTCATGTGTCCTGTGGTTCAGAGCTAAGAGACATATGGAAAACATTAGCTTAAGTGTCAGGCAGGCACATGTGTATAAGTACTTATTGAACCTCTGGGAAACAGGTCTAGGGATCATTTATTCATCCAGCAAGTATTTGTTGAGGGCCTACTAGGTGCCAGGCATTCTTCTAGGCACTGGGGACACATCAGTAAACAAAATAGACACTATCCTTGTCCTCATGGGGTTCCGTTGAGATGGAGCAAAATTGACAGGAAACAAAGAGATCCGTAGCAAAAGGTAGTGATGGAAATATGACAAAGAAGACTAAAGCAGCCTATGGAGCTGTAGAAAGTCCGGCATTGCTGTTTTAGTGAGGTTGGTCAGAAAAGGGTCTCTTGGAGCAGCAGCAATATGCACAAAGATGTGGATCAAAGTGTTTTTTTGTTTTTGTTTTTTAAAGATTTTATTTATTTATTTGACAGAGAGAGATCACAAGTAGGCAGAGAGAGAGAGGAGGAAGCAGGCTCCCTGCTGAGCAGAGAGCCCAACGTGGGCCTCCATCCCAGGACCCTGAGATAATGACCTGAGCTGAAGGCAGAGGCTTTAACCCACTGAGCCACCCAGGTGCCCCTGGATCAAAGTTTTATAGTAATATCATTGGGAAGAGTATTTTAGGGTAAGGAAAGAGAGAGTGTAAAAAGCAGAACTGCAGGTGTGATTGGCATGTTCAAGAAACAAGCAAGAGGGCCAGTCTGGCTGCAGGCTGTGCAAAGAGGAGAGCAATAAGAAATGAGGTCAGCAAGGAGATGGGAGCCAGAGGCTAGGCCACAGCCAGGACTTCGGGCTTGTTTTACATGTGAAGGGAGGACTGTGAGCAGAGGAGTGATTTCTGTTTTTGCAGGAGTGATTTCTGTTTTTTGATCCTCTGGCTGCCTGTGGAGGCAAAGGTGGGAGCAGGGAGCCCAGCTCAGCAGCTATTGCGGGAGGTAAGAGTTCCTGGGAGCTTTGGATAAGGATACAAGGGGCACAAGAAGTAATAATAAGTGAGGATATTTGGGGTACGATTTAGATGCTGAGCCAACAGGATTTGCCAGTCGATTAGAGGCAGCATTTGAGAAAAAAGAGAAGCTCAAGGATGACTTCAAGATTTTTTACCTAATTAAATGGAAGTTTTTCCTACGATGGGACACACAAGGGCAGAGCGGGTTTTGTGAAGGGGAAATGAAAGTTTGGCTTGGGATCCTAGTATATTGACCTATAGCTGCATAACCAACCCCAACACTTAGGGACTTCAAAACAATGCTTATTTTCCAAGTTTCCGTGGGTTGCCTGGGCTGACCTAGGAATCTCTCAGTTGGCAGCAGGGAGGCATCTGTGGTTCACACGTCGCTGGTCATGGATGCTGACCATTGGCAGGCAGCCCAGTTGGCATCATGGCCTGTGGCATACCAACACATGTGGCTTAGCCTTCTTCCAGCAGCCTTCTCACACCTAGGATCCAAGGGGGAACATCCACACAGTTGCAGTCCAGAAGTGCCGGCTAGAAGTTCCGAGTTCCATTCTTATCACCTCAATTTCCAGGCACCCAAATGCTACTTCTGCTGTATTTTACTGATTAAGCAAACCACTAAGACCAGCTTGTATACAAGAGAAGGGGAACCAGACCTCACCTCTTGATCTGAGAAGCAGCCTGCACGGGCAGGGAGGGAAGCAGCTCCTGGCAGCCATCTGTGGACACCATCTACCTCTGCCACTGTTTGAGACATGTATTCATGTCTCAGGAAGAGATTCTGGGTCTCCAGAAATTGGGCAGGAAATCTTTCTTGAGAGATTTTGTTTAGATTATTAGACCTGACATTGTTAAATTAGAAAGCAATTGCTCTCCAGCTTTCTCATTTAAAAAGTGACCTGCTTGGAACTATGTTTTTCTATTACATGTGCCTGTAGTAGCTAATAAATGAACTGCATTATTTTTTTATCATCATTAATAATTACTTGACATGATACTCTAGACACTTACAAGTGTTAATTATCATTATTATTAGCTACTACGTTTTTCAAACTTCCTTATTCACATTCTTTCTAAACCGAATAGCTGTCCCATGCTGTCTCTGTAGCATGCATTTGTCTAGCTATATTCACCTTGGGTTGATTGTTCCTGATATTATAAAATATTTCAGACCTATTCTTCCTTCTGACTCCATTATTAATGTATGTGTCATTTCTCAGCCTGGACCCTTCTGACCTATTTCCAGAGTCTGCAAGATCTATGGGATTAAACTTTTTGGGGTTTTCATATTTATGATAATCTTAAAGTAATCTGAGCACATTCATGACTCCCAGACTACCACCTTTTATTGAAATACTCCATGTGATTTCATAGGGACATCTGCTTTGAACATATGGGCATATTAGTACCAAGTTAGAACATAACGTACTCACTAAGGTTTTTACAGTCATTTCATAGAGAAAGCTAGTGGGATAATGGAATGGTCCATATCATTGGCATATGAAACTATAAAGACCCCAGAGCTGGCCATTAGTACATATTTACAAAATCATTGGCCATTTATGAAATCTTAGTTATGTGTACACAAATTAGCAATGGTTGATTATAAATGCTGTAGTGAAAAACAAAGAATTTTTTTGTTTACCAGTATATTTTAATTTCAATATTGTATTTTGAAGTGTGGTAATTGGCCTTTATGATAGTGAATCCATTGGATGAATAATGGATCCATCCAAATAAGGAAGCTTATTTTTAAAAAAGATAATCAAAGAAGATGATAGCCATAATGATCTAACTTTTGCAACAAGTGCCATGAAACACGTCAGTGCATAGTTTGCTAGTAAACCAAACATGGGCAATTTAGTGGCAGCAAATAGCATCATTCATTGCTCTAAATTAATGTTGATAATCCTCGTTGGTTTTGTAACTCAGTTTGCCTTTAACTTATAAACTTGATTTAGTTTTAGATTTGCCTAAGATCTATGAGCACAAGGCATTCACACTTGATTCGTCTTAAAGAAATGTAATTAAAATGATTTAAGTCAATGTTGATGATTTTATATATTTTTTTCCCTTTAAAGGCTTGCTTCATTACTCATGTTTGAGAAATACTGACTTCATGAATAAGCTTCTATAAATCTGAAAACTGTCTCATCATATTCTAGAATAAAAGGAAAGAGAAAAACCACTCTAGGGCTCAGTTTCTTTTCCTCTCAGAGATCATTTTAGGCTTATAATATTCTGGTTCCAGCTTTTGTTTGTTTTTGCTGTTTGTTTTTTTAAATATTTTCTGTTTGTTTCTTTTGCCTGTGTGGAACATAGGAGACATTTTGACATCAATCTCTAGACCTGTTCTATGGTTTTCTAGAGAAATTTGCTCCTTGTTCTCTGATTGTATCTACTTTCAGTTTAAAAAACATGCCAAATTCTTTGCGACTTCAGCACTTTTGTACTTGCTGCGTCTTCTGTTCCAGCTAGAGCACATTCCCTTGGCTTTTTGCATGGCTTGTCCTTTTAACTCTTCATATGTTTGCTTAAATACTCCTTCTTAGGAGTATTGAGAACTGGGGGTTCCTAAAAGATATCTTCCTGTATACAAGAATTAAAACAGCATAATCCCCAGGGAATCGCCTTTAAAAATGTCTAATGCTTCTAAACAAATAAATGATTGCTTGGTCATGTTAAATCCATAAGAGAACCAACTTTGAATGACAATTGTTGTTCAAGACCATGATTAGTCAAAGAGAATGAGCTGGATCTGACCAGCCTCAGAGCTACTAGGGCACAAGGCATGTCTCCCAGAGCAGCAGTCAGGGAGAATAATGGGGGCACATCTCCTGAGAATTGCCGCTCGGAACAGCTAACCCTGCTGACCAAGCAGGATATCCTCAGTGTGCGCGCCAGTTTCTCAATAGGAAGTGTGAACATTAGGAACATTGCAAAAGGGAAGGCAAGGATTCTGAAAGATTAATATCCGGTGAGGTGTGAAAGGAAAACTGAAGCTACTCACTTGCAGGAACAGCCTCAGAATGGAAAGCTATTTTGGTAGCCAAGTGTGGAAAGTTAACATTAACCAAAGAAAACCATGGGGTCATACAGCCAGGAATGTGCGTGAATTCATGAGTCTGGTTTTCCTAAGCTTCTTTGCTCTTTCAGGACAAATTCTCCTCTATTACTCCATGAAATATGAGCACACGCATGTGTGTTTATACTTTAAAATAAACCACATTATCTCAAGATCCCATTATTCCTATTCCACAACTTAATCCATGTATGCAATCCAATAATTATAACTGCTTTAATGTTTCTTTAAAAGTAAACCTAGTAGGGGTGCCTGGGTGGCTCAGTCGGTTCAGCATCTGCCTTCAGCTCAGGTCATGATCCTAGGGTCCTGGGATTGAATCTAGTGTTGGGTCCTTGCTCAGCAGGGAACCTGCTTCTCCCTCTGTCTCTCCCCCTGCTTGTGCTCTGTCACCCCTCCTCCTCTCTAATTAATTGTTTTTTTTTTTTTAAGTAAATATAGTACTCTTTCCTTTGTGTCTGCCTAACCTTCTTCATGGGACACTAAAATTGAGAATGAATATCTCCTGCAGCCTCTGACTGGCACATGAGGCCCTCACCAGTGTCTAGCTGGGGTTAGAAATCCTTCCATGAGTCAAAATCAATCTCTCATTCCAGAAATCCCAAACAGCAGTTCTGCTGCCAATGGAATCTGTCTGGACATTAATCTACTGCAGTCAAGACAAGGATTAGTATCACCCCTATGATGATTTAGTGGAGACTCATACTTGATTTTTGATTGCTGCATAACATCCAGGAGAGATGTTAACCCAGAAAGAAAACTGGGTGAATAGAATGGAATCATTACCGAGAAAGAACAAACCACAAAGGAAAAGAGAGTGTGGCGTCGGAAAGGTTCAGCCTGTCCAGTGCTACCATGAATTCAGTGATTTGCAATGAGGCAAAAAGAAAGGTATCCTTTTCCTAGCATGTGCAAAAGCATACTGTCATTTTATGGTTGTTGGAAAAACACACCTATTGACCCTCAGTTGGCAACACTCCACTGAGGCCTCTGGCCTTTTCTCTGGACCCCATCAGAAGACCTGGGGTAATAATGTCAGATATTATAGGCCATGCATTTAAAATCCTCATTTGAAGCTGGAAGACCACAATTGGTTTTTTCTGCAAATAAATCTAGGAAAAAACCTCTTAGGGGCGTCTGAGTGGCTCAGTCGGTTAAGCGACTACCTTCAGCTCAGGTCATGATCCCAGGGTCCTGCGATCAAGTCTCTCATTGGGCTCCCTGCTCAGCAGAGAGCCTGCTTCTCCCTCTGCCTCTGCCTGCTGCTCCCCCTACGTGCGCTTTCTCTCTCTCTGTCAAATAAAATCTTTTAAAGAACCAAAAAACAAAAAACTTCTCTTATGCTCATTCCTTTACACAAAATCAGAGACCAGAAGCTGAGTTCCCTGGGGCATGACACTTTCCTCTTGACAAGAATAACTTAAAGTAGCTTTGGGGGTGGGAATGTGAGGTGTCCTTATAACCTCTCCCTGGTCCCTAACATTTCTCCTCACCGCATCTGAGGGTTTTGAGTTCTCTTTGTAACACTCTACTGAAGTATCACCACTTAAGCCTACTTCTAAAGATACAAATGGCCTTGGCAAAGAGATAGGTCAGCAGAGACACTGGTTTCACTCCAGGTCTAAGCACACAGAACAGGGACAAGCCTGGGCTTTGGAAATGTGCATGTGAATTTAAACTCAAAGCTTGAAGGCTGAATGTGCCTAAAACAGACTTTGTTGGGACACCCAGGTGAGGCACCAGAGTTCAGCTAGTGAGACTAAGGAGAAGGGCAGCTATTGGGGAAATTATGGACCTGAGTGACATAGGGCAAGGACAGTGGGAAACATAGTGCATTCAGGGAGTGGGGCTTTCCTCTGTGGTAAAGAGTGCAGAAATTTGTGAAAGAGGGCCTTTCAAGGTAAGTACCATCTAGGGCCAGCCCTGTTTTCAGTAAGGCAATGAGGCAGCGCTCCTCTTTCTCCCTCTTTTTCCTCCCTCCTTTGGCTAGAACTACCAGTCTTAAGATTTAACTTCATGGTGAGCTTCTTTAGCCTTTTTGGCATTTGTGGACGGCTCTCTTCAAACTTAGTCATCCTTGTTAACCATATTATATAGCACATGATACTCTGCACACCACTGGCTTAGAAAAACAACTATAGGCTGCTTTTAAGGTGATACTCTCCGTGCCTCAGCTAAGATTTGCCAGGGTCAGTCTCCTGTGACTCCATTCAGAGTCTTATGAGGCTCAGACTCCCTTGGTCAGCCTTAAGAGCCACAATTTGCTAATCAGGGTTGGGCTTGATACAGTTGAGCAATGAACCAGTTTCCTTTATCTCCCTTTGCACTGACGATGGTCATCATCATGATTCATATGACATAGTTCCTCGAAAGACAAAAAAAAAAAAAAAAGAATTTCACAAAATACTCCCTATTGCCTATGGCTTATGATACATATTTTAATATCATTTATAAGTGCATAGTTAAGAGTTTTAGGGTCTTCAGAGTTGGAGGCATTAAAAAAAACTATGATAATTGAATATAGGTGCTGAGTAATTCTATTTGTTTCTAATTTATTTTTTAGCTAACTTTCTCACTTCAAACAAACTAAAAGATAGTTTAGCACAAAGCTGACTTCTCAAATGTAGAGGTAGGTAGAGTTAAGACATAGGTATGTACACATAGACAAATTTCTAAAAAACTTTATATTATGGATTAAAATCCTGAGGTTTGAGTCTCCTTGTAACAGTATAGTTAGAAGAGTTCTGATCAGGATGTAATAAGATAATAAAACCACTAACCTAATCTAATGTGGTTTTCAAAGTGTGACTAGAGGACCCCTAGGGAGTCCTGAGTTCTTTTCAGGAAACCCACAGAGTTCTGCCTTTCCCAACTACATATCTGTGTAAGGCTGGATTTCCATCTGGTGTACTTCAGCTGAAACAGCACAACTAACAGATTGAATGCAGAAATAGATATGAGATTCTAGCTGTCTTCTCTGAGGCCAGACATTATAAATTTCCAGAAATATAACCCAGTGACAGTCTTCTCACTACATTTTTGAGGAAGGAAATATAATTAATTTTCATGAAAAATGAGTTATTTATGTTAACGTGTAATGGGTAGTTAATTATATTAAAGAATATACGTTACAAAAATTTCTGTTCTAATTTCTAGCATAGTCAGTATTAATAGACAAACTATACAAACAGAAACTCTTTAAGGTCCTCAGTAATCTTTTAAAATTATTTATTTGTTTGGTCCTCAGTAATTTTTTTAAGAGTAGAAAAGAGACCTGATACTAAGACGGTTGAGAATTGCTGCACAAGTCCTCGCTGATTGTCCTCAAACGAATTCTCTAAACTATAACCACCTAAAGCCCATTTCTTTAGCTTGCACTGGTTGCTGCCTTCACTCCCTTGTCAGTTTCCCTCCAACAGTGTGCTCATAGGCAAGGGTAGTATAAAAATACCTAGCAATGGGAATGATGGGAAAACTCATCAATCAAAATGTTCGCACAACCACTAAGCAAAGATGGTGTCTGACAACAACAGGATTAGTCCCTATGTCTCTGAGCTTCTCTGCCCTTCCACTTGTAAATCCCATCTGCCTGTGGGAATGGAAGAATTCCCTCACCCTCCTGGAGACTGCTCTGCTCCCAGGCAAATCCACAGGCTTCGCACATCAGCTGGTATATGGTTAGGGCTCTACCGGGAACTCTACCTGAGCCCACACTTACCTTCTGCTTCACCTAGCAGTGTCCCTTTAACCCGTCTGGAAAAACACGATATCGGGTTGCCCTGCAATGACATGAAGGGAAAAGGTCACCAACTGTTTTCAGCACCATCCTGATTTGTCACTAGGAGATGGAACTTCAGGTGGTCTAATATTGTGCAATGTCTTAAACACCTGGAAAAGATTTGCTTAGGCTTAAGGAAAGGGTGAAATGCCTCAGGGGCCTTAGCTTACCCAAACCATTTAAATTACTCTAGTTAAAACCTCATTAGCGTATTGCATAGAGGAGAGCAGAGTGAGCTTCTCCCCAGAAATGCATGGAATGTGTTTAGACATCTTTTTTGGTGGGATGAGATTACGACAATTGGGAAAACCAGATGCGGGGGATTTCCGAAGGTCTGAGGCCAAGCTGATGACCACCAACCCTGCACACTTAGATGGAGTTCTCCTAGAATGTGTACTTCCTCATGCACTTGTCCTTTCCCTCTACTTGCTATTATGGGGTGAAGTGGGTCCCCTCAAATTCATATGCTGAAATCTTAATCCCCAGTACCTCAGGATGGGACCCTGTTTGGAGACAGGTTCTGTACAGAGGTAATCAAGTTCAAGTGCAGTCATTACAGTGAGTGCTAACCCCATATGATGGGTGTCCTTCTAAAAAGGGGAAGTTTGGACACAGATACATACAGAGGAAAGATGATGTGAAGATACAGGGAGAACAACCTGTGACTATGAAGACAGACGTCTCTAAGCCAGGGAGAGAGGCCTGGAACACATCTCTCCCTCACAGCCCTCAGAAGGAACTGATCTTGATCCCAGACTTCTCACACCCAGAATTGTGATAAAATAAACTTCTGTTGCTCATATCACCCAAATTTCTGTTGCTTATGGCAGCCATAACAAACCTGTCTTCAGGTTTCTAAATCACAGCTCCATTCTGTCTCAGGGGAGAGAACATTCTCTCAGGGGAAGAATTCTAAGGAGTTCTTTATTTGAATAAAGTGAGGTGTAGAAAAATAATGAGCAATTCCTTCATTGACAACTTCCTCAGCCACAGATGGCATATGAGTTTGGCCTTGTCCTCCACCTCCAGGGCCTCAAAAATAAGCGTGTGGTGGAGTTTGGCTCCCTGTGTGGTGGGAACCAGAGTGTGGCCTAGCAGAGGTGGAAACCAGGCCCCATGGCAGCCTCGACACAGCCCTCGTTTGGGCGTATCCTTCTCAGGGACTTCTCCTTCTGCTCTTCTGCCCTGCTGGGACCTGACCCTAAAATATACTGGTCCCATGTATCTTGTACCGTCAATGCCAACTGTAATCGGCAACCATGTAAAGCTACTCAGGGCGTTGATGCTGCTACAGCCCTTGGCATGCCCCCACCCAAACTCCTCCTCTTCGGCTCCTCTCACACCCTCTTCTGCTCCCCACCTCCCCAGTGGCTTCATTCTCATTACATGATGACTAGAGAGTCCTCTTTGGCCACTCTCTATGCCGCTTCTGCTGTTTCTACTCTGTTGCCAAGTCTTGTGTGTCATTCCTTCCCATTCCCTCTCACTCTGCCTTTCCTGATCTGTGCATTCGTGGCACGCTTGTGAGGCCATTTGTGCCCCGCGGTGGAACTGGAATACTGTCTGACATTGTCCACTGTTTGGACACCAGGGATATTTTGATTTGGGGGCCCTTGGTAAAGGATGGGGTGAAGGATACGGAGAGGTCTACAGAGGGACGAGGTCAGAGTCAGGGATGGGATGTGAATTAGGCACCAGGTAAAGCTAATTGAGGTGGGGGAGGGGGGGTGGGGTGAGGGCATCTAGAGCACAGATTTCATGGTAATAAAAAGAAGTTAGTGGTTTGTTTTTAGAGGATTCAAAATCAGTATGGATGTTAAAATGTCAACAACTACCACAGAATGTCAACATCAGAATGTCATGGATTACTGCAGATCCCTCCCTCTGCTTGCTTGAATTTCTTTCCTCCAATGTTGCACATACTACTGCCACCATAAACGTGTAAGTTTTTTCAATGTATCATTTCCCATCTTCACAGAGACAATAAACATTGAGTATACTTCTCAGTGTTGAGACTTGGTAGGAAACAAGACACACTGAGTCCTTGCTATATTCCTACCACAATATTTTTAAGTTGATTCTTTTTTTTTTTTAATTTTTACACGATTTTATTTATTTATTTGACAGAGAGAAACACAGCTAGAGAGGGAACACAAGCAGAGGGAGTGAGAGAGGGAGAAGCAGGCTCCCCGCCGAGTGGGAAGCCCGATGTGGGGCTCAATCCCGGGTCTCCGGGATCATGACCTGAGCCAAAGGCAGTTGTCCAACCAACTGAGCCACCCAAGTGCCCCTTTTAAGCTGATTCTTAAAGAGTTAGTTACCAAATATATGTACACACACATACACACACACGAACAAATAAATGTATGGCAAATACGTCACTAAAGCTCCTGGTACAGACTCTTAATTCATTTATTATAATCAAAATGAAGGTACTAAGGAATAAAGAGACTCAATGAGGAACACTATGCAGTAGTAGTATTTTCCTTCTAAGGCTTTTTCATTTATAGGATGAAATGGGGCAATATGAGGACATTTTTT
>PITA01011158.1:10230-54774 GCA_004023965.1 Spilogale gracilis | reverse complement strand
CCTTTTTATTTTTTCTTTTTAAAATTTTTCGTTATGGGGGCACCTAGGTGGCTCAGTTGTTAAGCGGCTGCCTTTGGCTCAGGTCATGATCCCGGAGTCCTGGGATCGAGCCCCACATCGGGCTCCCTGCTCAGCAGGAAGCCTGCTTCTCCCTCTCTTACTCCCCCTGCTTGTGTTCCCTCTCTAGCTGTGTTTCTCTCTGTCAAATAAGTAAAATCTTAAAAAAAAATAAAATAAAAACTTTCTTTAAAGATTTTATTTATTTATTTGACAGAGAGAGAGAGAGAGAGAGAGAGAGCACGAGCACACAAGCAGAAGGAGCAGCAGGCAGAGGGAGAGGGAGAAGCAGGGTCCTGGAGGAGCAGGGAGCCCAACATGGAACTCTATCCCAGGACCCTGGGATCATGACCTGAGCCAGGGGTAGGCCCTTAACCAACTGAGCCACCCAGGTGCCCCAACAACAATCCTTTTTAAACATTTACTAGTCACTAGGTAGCATTATAACAATTTGTAAAAGAGAATTCAAACAGACAACAAAAAAAGAAAACACCAAAATAATTTTTAAGGCCAAACATTTTTTTTCTCTTCTATGAGAATATTTTGACAAACATAATGGAAAAAACTAGGCTTTAACCTGGGTTATCTGACCGAGAATTTATGTAACCTAACACATGGTCTACAGACAGAGACTACACTAAAGCCACGTTTTGTAGGGACTGACGGTACACTGCCCCACGATGGGACACCTTGGCATGAACATTCTTTTGGGATAAAGGCAATTGATACCCTGTAGGCCCAAGAGAAACATCATATTACCCTCTAACTATGTAGAGAAATCTAAATTGGGGGGGTCTTTCACAGAATATGGGATATTACCAGAGACAGATTTTTTTTTTTATTGTTACTAAAATTTTTTTTCCAGTGTTTCAAGATTCATTCCCCATTCCCCACACCCAGTGCTCCACGCTTTAGGTGTCACCAGTACCCACCACCAGGCTCTCCCATCCCTCCACCCCCCTCCCTCCAAGTCCCTCAGTTTGTTTCTGTGTCCAAAGTCTCTGTTGTTTCATTTCCCTCCCTAGATTACCCTAGTTCCCATTTGCTTTCCTTCTGCCACTGTCCTCCAGTTTGCCCTTCATGCACTGCAAGTAAGTGAAACCATGCGATACTTGACTTTCTCTTCTTGGCTTATTTCACTCAGCATAATCTCTTCCAGTCCAGTCCATGTTGCTACAAAAGTTGGATATTCATCCTTTCTGACGGAGGCATAGTATTCCATTGTATATATGAACCACATCTTCTTTATCTATTCATCTGCAGAGACAGATTTTATCTAGGTGACAGGGCAAATATCTAATTAAGAAAATCAGCTCTGCTTTTATTTATTTTTTTTAAGTGTTTGCTTATTTGTTTGTTTATAGTGTGCACAAGCAGGGGGGATGGGCAGGAGAGGGAGAGACAGAATCCCAAGCAGACTCCTGCTGAGTGCAGAGCTGGACATGGGGCTCTACCTTACGACCTGAGATCACAACCTGAACCAAAATCAAGAGTCAGACACTCAAATGACTGAGACACCCAGGCACCTCTGCTCTTCTTATTTCCCTATGATGTGCATTTCTCCACTTGAAAGTCCCAGACTCACCTCCATACTTCATCATGCCATAAATACCTCATTTTGCCTAAATGTCTTTGGGATTTCTATGTCTATGAGGGTTCATTATACTTAGGAAATTGAATATGATCTCCTGTTAGTTGTCTCATTTCAGGATTCTTAGTCCATCTATAAGGATCTTGAAGGGGACAGAAATTAAAGTTCCCTGATAGGATCGACACAAAGTTGATCTCATGAAGCTAGCACTGATCTTGTCAGTTCAGATGAGAGAAAGCAAACCAAGGTCACAAGTCCCCAGGCTCAGTGGTACCAGACAAGGGACCTGTAGCTGGGGCTCAAGACACAGGAATGTGACCCCACTAGCTTACAAGTAGTTAATCAGCACTACTCTACAGATATAACTACCAGATGCAAGTAATCAAACCTCTATCATACAGAAGAAAGGTATTTTTTCTCATTCACAGTCTTTTGAGATGGGATACAACTCTGGGGTACCAGGTGAAGAGGCACCAGAAGGTAGCCACTAACATCCACTAATATGACCTCATGGGTCTACATATGTTTTCATTTCTGTTTTTTCTAGTTTCACCTTAGGCCACAAAATTACACCATTTCTATTCTAAGTGATGAGTTTATGACAATAGAAATGTTCAAAGTCACTGTATTCTTTTTTTTTTTTTAAAGGATTTTATTTATTTGACAGAGAGAAACACAGCCAGAGAGGGAACACAAGCAGGGGGAGTGAGAGAGGGAGAAGCAGGCTTCCCGCCGAGCAGGGAGCCCGATGTGGGACTCGATCCCGGGTCTCCGGGATCATGACCTGAGCCGAAGGCAGTTGCCCAACCAACTGAGCCAGCCAGGCTCCCCAAAGTCACTGTATTCTAACAATAATGCAATAGAGTGCAATGAAAGGCTGAATTCTACTTGTAAATTTTTTTGGTAACATTTTTCTTTTTTAAAAAACATTTTTTGGGGCACCTGGGTGGCTCAGTGGTTAAGTCTCTGCCTTCAGCTCAGGTCATGATCCTGGAGTCCTGGGATCAAGCCCCTCATCGGGCTCCCTGCTGGCAGGAAGCCTGCTTCTCCCTCTCTCAGTCCCCCTGCCTGTGTTCCCTCTCTGGCTGTGTTTCTCTCAGTCCAATAAATAAAATCTTGAAAAAAAAAAAAGAAAAAAGGAAAAAACATTTTTATTTAAATTCATTTAATTAACATATAATGTATTATTGGTTTCAGAGATACAGGCCTATGATTCATCAGTCCTATATAATATCCAGGGCTCATTACATCACATGGCCCACTTGACTCACCCAGTTACCCCATCTCCCATCTTGTTCCCCTCCAGCAACCCTCAGTTTAACATAACATTTTCAAATTTCCTTAAATCCAGAGATTTTTTTTATGACACTTGACTTTTACAGCAATAAAATACAGATATATAACAATACAAATGAAGAAATAAGAATTCAATCTATAGTGAAATAAATATGACATGTACAAAGCACATACAGTGAAAATACGTCACAGTACATTGGAGACATCATTTTGCTCAGCCACTAAAGAACCCCCTGACACTTCTAATTTCACATCATCAAGTTTATCATTATTGCTGATTTAAGATAAATGGGTGGCTCAGTTGGTTAAGCAACTGCCTTCAGCTCAGGTCATGATCCCGGAGACCCAGGATCGAGTCCCATATCCGTCTCCCTGCTTGGCAGGAAGCCTGCTTCTCCCTCTCTCATTTCCCCTGCTTGTGTCCCCTCTCTGTCAAATAAAATCTTAAAAAAAAAAAAAAAAAAGGAACACAAAACTAATATGGATCCCAGGGCACAATTTCAGAGGGAGCAGCATAGATAACATACTATAGTGATCCAATTTGGAAGTCAGTAAGGGCCAGTATATCACAGCATGAAAGAATGAGGTACTTTTTCCTTTGTGTCAGCAGGCTAGAATTACTACGTTTCTCAGATTTTCTCAAAAGGACTTCACATTTTCTCATATACTTGGGAGAAACACATTTCACTTCTGAGCCCTACACTAGCATCGATGTGCTTTAGGCTTGAATATAGAACGCTGAGGTTTAAAATTTCCTTTATAAGTTTATTCAATCTGGACTATATTGGCCTGAAGAGTATAACTGCTCAACTTTTACAATATTTGTTATTAAAAATGGATTCAAGAGAAGTTCCTAGGAAATGTGGACAAACTATATATACAAATTATTAGTTTAATATATCCCATTATATAGAGCACCAGAAATAATTCATTTATAAAGCAAAGAGCTTTTTAGGACTGTAATATTTGTGACCCCTTTACATTTATTCTGATACATCACAAATGTCACCTGCCCAAGACTTGGTCCATTTGGTCTCAACCTACAAATATATATGTGAGCAAAAATTCATGTCAAAAACAATTATTGTATTTTAACTTTTATTTTTTTCTTAAAGGTATTTCTATTTATTTGAGAGAGCACAAGCTGGGTAGAGAAGCAGAGGGAGAGGGAGAAGCAGACTCCCTGCTGAGCAGGGAGCCCTATGTTGGGCTTGATCCCAGGACCCTGGGATCACAACCTGAGTGGAAGGCAGAAACCCAACTCACCAAGCCACCCAGGCACCCCAATTGTTCTATTTTATTTTATTATTATTTAAGATGTTATTTATTTGACAGAGAGAAACACACCGACAGAGGGAACACAAGCAGGGGAAGAGAGGGAGAAGCAGGCTTCCCACAGAGCAGGGAGCCAAATGGGGGACTGGATCCCGGGACTCCAGGATTGTGACCCAAGCTGAAGGGGCAGACGCTTAATGGCTGAGCCACTCAGGCACCCCAAGCCCCCTTGAAATAGTTAATTTGTGTACGTAGGCATCCTCTTCCAGAGTGCCATCTATTAAACTATACAAATTGAGTGGGATACTTATTTTGATTGCTACTAGAAATCTTTTAAAAAATATTTTATTTATTTATTTGAGAGAGAGAGCGAGCATGAGAGGGGAAGTCAGAGGGAGAAACAGACTCCCCGCTGAGCTGGGAGCCCGATGGGGGACTCGATTCCGGGACTCCAGGATCATGACCTGAGCTGAAGGCAGAGGCTTAACCAACTGAGCCCCCCAGGCGCCCCTGCTACTAGAAATCCTTTAAAGGAAACATTGACAAGATAGCATGTATGAAGGAAACAGAAAAGGGACCCCCTGAAACAGTGACAAAAACTGACCTCAAAAATGTCAACTCCTATAAAAGTAGTTCATACTGCTCTACCATATTTTTATAATTTATTAAGATGCTGGGAAGGGCGCCTGGCTCAGTTGGTTAAGCACCTGCCTTCAGCTCAGGTCATGACCCCAGGGGCCTGGGATGGAGCCCTTTGGCTCAGTAACTCCTGCTCCTTTTGCTCCACCCCACAGCTTGTGCTCACTCTCTCTCAAATAAATAAATAAAATAAATAGGTTGCCAGGAAATGAGGAACTAAAATTAAATACTCTGTCAGAGGAAAAGAATTCATGTCCCTTCAAAGACCCTTCCAGCCGGATAAAGAATCAAATTGACATAAGACATGAATAGGAGACAATCAAATTAAACACGTGAAAATACAGGGAATCCACATAAACAGGGAAATTCCAAAGACATGAGGTAAAAAGTCATCTTGAACTAAGGAAAAGAAGGTCAGGACCTGGAGATTCAGAGGAAAGAAAAGCCCTTCACAGGGAGGTAAGAAGAGCAATTATTTGGTAATTAGATGATTGTCCTACCTTACAGTTGGGGCACTAAGAGAAATGTTGTCATTGTTAATAAGTCTTATTCTGAGAAAGACCCCCCCAGCTTAGAGTCTTCTCTGGGGATAAGGGTAGGGGTGAGAGATGTTCTCTGGAGCCAGCAGGTTCTCAAGAGTCTTCAGCTCAAGTTATCCACAGACCGAAATGGCACATTCAGGGGCTATGGGGGCAGAGAGTCTGTCCTGATCCCTTTCAGTTCTCCCGACGGAAGTTTCCTTGGGAGCTGCACATATTCAGGTTGACCTGATTGATTACTTCATGTCACTGATCCAAGATTTTACTCGTGACAGTAGGTCAGCCCAGTTAAACTCATTTTAGGAGCCAGTGGTACAAGTAATGTGATTAAGTGAAGCATTTATCCGAAAACAAATGAACTGTGGTTAGTGATTAGATAGAATATTAAGCCAGGTTCTGAGTTCTTTTTTTTTAAGATTTTATTTATTTGAGAGACAAACACAGCCAGAGAGGGAACACAAGCAGGGGGAGTGAGGGAGGGAGAAGCAGGCTTCCTGCCGAGCAGGGAGCCCAATGTGGGACTCTTGATCACGGGTCTCTGGGATCATGACCCGAGCCGCAGGCAGTCGCCCAACCAACTGAGCCACCCAGGAGCCCCCAGGTTCTGAGTTCTAAGGGCAGCAAGTGAGCACACCTCTAGATGTCAGGTCTGAAGTGTCTTCACACAGAGGGCAGGCAGGCACGATGAAACAAAGCTATTCTTTGTGTATAGTTCATACTCCTTTGGTAATATTTCAGCGGCCCATTGAGCCACAGCATCCCGACTGTCCGTATATGAGCTATTACGACAATTTCTCTTTTTTAAAGAGTTTAAAAATTTTATTATTTATTTGACAGAGAGATCACAAGTAGGCAGAAAGGCAGGCAGAGAGAGAGAGAGGGGGAAGCAGGCTCCCTGCTGAGCAGAGAGCCCAATGTGGGCCTTGATCCCAGGACCCTGAGATCATGACCCAAGCCAAAGGCAGAGGCTTAACCCACTGAGCAATCCAGGTACCCTGTGGAATTTCTTTCTACCAAGTCATTTATATTAAGTTTGCAGAGCTTTGGGGGATGGGAGGGAGGCAGTTTTAGTTCTCAAATGATTCCAAGTCAGAAAAGGGGGAGGAAAATAAAAATGTTAGTTTAGGGGCTTGTAGCCAGGCACTGGATGTCACTAGAAGGAATCAGGATATAGTTCAATTGATGATGAATAGTATTAAAATACACTATCTAGGGGCGCCTGGGTAGCTCAGTTGGTTAAGCGACTGCCTTCAGCTCAGGTTATGATCCCGGAGACCTGGGATCGAGTCCCGCATCAGGCTCCCTGCTCGGCAGGAAGCCTGCTTCTCCCTCTCTCACTCCCCCTGCTTGTGTTCCCTCTCTAGCTGTGTTTCTCTCTGTCAAAATAAATAAAATCTTAAAAAAAAAATACACTGTCTATAAAGATGTGCTACTGATGGGCGCCTAGGTGGCTCAGAAGGTTAAGCCTCTGCCTTCGGTTCAGGTCTTGATCTCAGGGTCCTGGGATGGAGGCCTACATCGGGCTCTCTGCTCAGCAGGGAGCCTGCTTCCCCATTTCGCTCTGCCTGCCTCTCTGCTTATTTGTGATCTTTCTGTCAAATAAAGAAAATCTTTTTTTTTTTTAAAAAAGATGTGCTATTGAAACATATTTTTTTCTCTATACTCACTTGCATTTTTACCAAAGATAACCAAATTAACAAGTAATTTGACTACAAAACAAGTCTTAGAAAAAAAATTTTGGCCTATTTATATAAGAGCAGGAAGAATAGAGGTTGACCAATAGATTTTATTTTTTATTTATTTATTAAGATAAAAAAAAACCTATTTGACAGAGAGATACAGCAAGAGAGGGAACACAGGCGGGGTGGCGTGGGTGGGGGAGATGGTGGGAGAGGGAGGAGCAAGCCTCCTGACAATGCTGGGCTTGTTCCCAGGACTCTGGGATCACAACCTGAGCGGAAGGCAGATACTTAAGGACTGAGCCCCCAGGCGTCCCTTATTGACTCTTTAAAACACCTTTCAAGGCACCTTGGTGGCTTGGTCAGTTGGGCATCTGAGTCCTGGTTTTCAGCTCAGGTCATGATGTCAGGGTCTTGGGACTAAGTCCTGGCTGGTGCTCCCTGCTCAATTGGAAGTCCGCTTGTCTCCCCCTCCCTGTCTCTCCCCTGATGCTTTCTCTCCCTTAAATGAATACACAAATCTTAAAACAAAGAAACCCACCAAAAAGAGCTTTGCTGGAACTTTTCATAAGGAATCCCTAGGTTGAAATTTCAACAGCTTCTCCATGTCAGAAGCGAAGCCAAATGCTTGCCATAATTACAGATTTGGATGAATTTCTGTCTTCATGAAGTCCTCTAAATATCGTGAGTTGCCTGCAGCTGTTGGGAAGTGATCTTCCTAGCTCATTTGGTAAGACTGCGGGGGAACTCTGTAAGCAAAGAATCAGGTTGATATTCCCAAGGGGGCGTTATTGGCTCCATAGAGTCAATCTTAGTCCCTTACAGCCGTCTAGTCATATCTGAGTCTATGCAGTCTATCTTCCTCAGCTCTGACATTCCAGTCAAAGCCTTGGCTATATAACCAGTTTCCGACTGCCTCTTAGCACAATGAAAACAGATTCATATTGAAATCATGCAAATACATACACTGGCATAACAATATAAGAATAGTTACTGAGAATGAATTCTGGAGGAACCAAGAATGAACAAGATACATTTTTTATTTGTTTAACAAAGGTATATTTTTGGCCACTGCTGCAAATCAGTTAACTTCAGAGAGAAAGTTTTCTTATATCTGTAAAAAAAAATTTTTTTTAAAGATTTTATTTATTTGACAGAGAGAAACACAGCCAGAGAGGGAACACAAGCAGGGGGAGTGAGAGAGGGAGAAGCAGGCTTCCTGCTGAGCAGGGAGCCTGATGCGGGGCTTGATACTGGGACTCTGGGATCATGACCTGAGCCGAAGGCAGACGCTTAACAACTGAGCCACCCAGGCGCCCCCCCCCCAATATTTTTAAAAAGCTTTTATTTAAATTCCAGTTAGTTAACATACAATGTAATATTAGTTCCACGTGTGCAATAGTGATTGTACAATTCCATACAACACCCAGTGCTCAACAAAAAAAAATGCACACCTTCCTTCCCAACACTCCCCCCCCACATTACTTATTTAACATATTTGCCAATCCAGCTCTACACTGGCATCCACCAGTTTCTTCTCTATAGTTAAGAGTCTCTCATGATTTGCCGGTCTTCTTTTTTGCCCTTTGCTTTGTTTCTTCTCTTCCACATGAGTGAAATCCTATGGTATTTGTCTTTCTCCGATTTCATTCACTTAGCATAATACACTCTAGCTCCCTCAGAGTCATTGCAAATAGAAAGGCTGAATTCCTTTTTATGGCTCAGCAAGATGTCATTAAATATATCTTGTAGCTTTTTTACTCATTTCTGAAAAAACACCTGGGCTAGACTGTTTGAAGGAGAAATGCTCACTGCCATTGAGTGTGGAATTGCTCCTCCAACAATGGCACAGACTAGGGCCAGAGCAGGGGACTGTGCTCACAGGGGCGCTGATTAAAGGTCCCACACAGAAGTGTATCACCTTCCCTGAAAATGTCACCCACCTGCAGTGGATCTAATCTGTTAGGGTTATACACCTGGGATACTAGCGCTTTGTGCGAACACAGCACACGCCTTGCTGATCCCGTCTATTACAGTGTTCAGAAGATCACCCTTCCATGTGACATTTTTAAACTTAGTCCACCATGTCTGCATCATCCAACTCCCCCCTAGTCCATTGGCTGCCACAGATCTAGGCCTGAGCATTTGCAGTCACCCCTGTCATCCAACAGCATCTGGTCCTCACTAACATAAAGCAGTTCAATTAGATCACAAACATGAAGTAGAATTTCCTTAATCCTCAGAAACCCAGATTTGAAGCGTTTCACATTTGCCAATTCCTTATGTCCATTTCATTGATTCACCAGATAACACCATCAAGAGCTCCCTGGGCCTTTGGAGTGGTTAAATGTGTCACATCTGGTTCCCTCCCTGCATTAGGAAGAGTTCGGCACATTTTAATAGATCTTATTTTTCTAAGTTTAGTGACCTTATCATGTATTATTTTTACAAAAAAATTTTATTTGACAGAGAAACACAGCTAGAGAGGGAACACAAGCAAGGGGAGAGAGGGAGAAGCAGGCTTCCTGCCACACAGGCAGCCCGATGTGGGGCTTGAACCCAGGACTCCAGGGTCATGACCTGAGCTGATGGTAGATGCTTAATGACTGAGCCACCCAGGTGCCTGACATCATCATGTATTACTTATATTAACAACCCACACAACCCAGTGCTAAATGTCTGAATTTACATCCATTGGCCTTCTAGCGTTCTCTCTTTTTTTTTTTTTAGCGTTCTCTTCTTAATTAAGCATTTACTGAGGACACTGACCACAACACAGGCAAAAAAGAATGTCTGTGATGCCTATGTAGCTGGAAATAAAAAATAAGGATAAACAGAACTGGAGATCTGGAGACAGCTTGGAAAATAAACAAGTAGAAGTTATTTTTCTAAATCCAGAGAGTCAGTTGTGCAACCTGGGACAGGTGTCCTCCTGCATATGCAGAATTCATACTAGTTCTTCATCCTCTGCATTTTCTATCCTTTACTGGGGGTTATGGTATCACTCCTACTGGAACATGTTCTACTCAGAAGAACTCACACACCAAGCACTGTTATGTGTGTCTTTACTTTGCAGAAACATCAAAACAACACCCCCACATATGAAGTGTGGCACATACTAGGGGCCCTGGCTGCTGTGCTTTAGAGTCCCAGGGCTACGTCCAGATTGGGCCATTAAAACTAAAACACGTTTAGATAAGAGTCTTATTTAAGGAACACACAAGGGGAAAGTCACGGTAGACAGGGGACACGCTTGCTCACAAAGGTGGATTGGGAATGTCATGTCAGAGGTTACTTAACTGGTGACTCTGCAGGGTACTGTCTAGGGACTGCACTAGTGAGAGAGGCTGCTGTTAATTCAAGGCCCCTGCAAAAGTACTGCCTACACAAAATGGACGCCAAGCAACAGTATCATGGGGGTACTTGAGATAATCAGTCAATAAGACCCCAATATAATCTGTAATATGTCCATTATAACATCCCACTAGTCCCAAAGAGGAGATAATAATAAAACAGATAAAAAGGGGGAAAATAATCGGACATTATTTAAACTTTAAGGCCACTGAGAAAATGGATTCTAGGTATGTTATTCCACATGACTACTGAATAACTGATAGGTTTCATCAGGTGCCTACAACCTTATATAAAATGACATAGGTTAACATTGATGGTGGGATAATACTTCATTCATTACTCATCCATCATAACACATTAAAATTCATTATGTTTTATTAATTAAAATATATTACATTCACACACAGACTAAGTTATACATTTCAAATCCACTCTATAACCCTTTTTTGGAAATACAGAATACAAACATTAAAAAGCATTTGTGTGCTGAAATCATGATGTGGGAGTAGTGATTTCCATTGTTTTCAGGCATGGGATCATTCTTAAAAATTTTGTATGCATAGTCCTATGCCATTTTAGGAAAGAGTTATTCTCTTTTGGAATCTTTGAGGATTTCTTCATTTCAAGCACATCACCTGACATCCTCTACTTCTAACTATAGCTATTATGAAGATACATCAGTATTTTACTGGACTGGCACCTCTTTTTTCTCAAAGACCAGATGGTGAAACGTTTTATTTATAATACCCAGGAAGTTCTTTAGTTTTAACAAATGGAGAAGAACGATGTTCCGAACACTTCTTCCATCATAACTAACATAAATGTTGTAACCACAAATAGCATCTCCATTTACATCTTCTTCATCTATTATATATTATATTGTCCTTCCTCTTCCATGGACAATTAGATATGCACGAGTTCTTACCTAATGAAGGGCATCTCATAACTTCGGCAATCAGCCACATACTTTTACAAACCCACTAGGAATAAATGAATTTTCTGAAGTGTGAATTTTCTGAAGTGATCTGAGAGTTCAAATACATTAATATTTGTGAGTCACAAATCCCAGATAGGGTCAATGAACAAAACCAAACAAAACCAAAAAATAAACCCAAAACAACAAAATCCAAAATAAAAACAAGGACATATTGAAATTAATTATATCAATGCAAAAACCCATCCACTTCTTCTGAAGCATAATAGCATCTACATTTTCTAAGGGTTTAACTTTGTATTAGTCCTTATAATGTAATGTCTGAATAGATTGACTCAGGTACTGCTTTCTACTTGATTTCTGTGATATTTATTGACACTTGAGGTTTACTTACATTTCTAAATATTTACATCTTTCAAGTAACTTACCTTTATGCACTCTCTGGTGCTTGCAACAGGGAATATTTAAAATGAAAGTCTTCCCTCAATCATTATGTTTCTAAGGTTTGAATCCAGTGTGCATTTTGGGATACTGAGTATAGACTGAATTCCAGTTAAAGGCACTGCAACTTTCTTTACATTTTACATTTATCTATGCTGTATGATAGCTATGGTGTTTAGTAAGATGTGAGTTCCAGCTAGAGGCTTATGACACCCTTTACCTTTGTAATGTTTCTCCTCAGTATAAACTCTGAGATGCTGAAAAGGGTCAAGCAGTTCTAAAATCCTTCCCATGTTCTTTACATTTGTAAGTTCTTCCCCAGTATGAATTCTGTGATGTTGAACGAAACATGACCTCTGAATAAAGGACTTGCAAAATTCTTCATATTTCAAAACCTTCTCTGATATACTTTCTCTGATCAGGAATTAGCATCGCTTTAAAGCCTTTCTACATACTTTACAATTTTATGGTTACTCTCCACTATGAATTCTCTGATGTAGAGTACAGGGTGAGTAGTCCTTAAGTTTTCTCACATTCCTTAAAATTGTAAGGTTTGTTTCACTATGAATTCTGTGATAATGAGTAAAGGTTGAACAGTGATTAAAGGCCTTCCCACATTCTTTACTTTGGTGAGGTTTCCCTCAAGTATGAGTTCTGTGATGTTGACTCAGGTGTGAGTGCTGGATAAAGGCGTGGCCGCACTCCTTACATATGTAAGGTTTCTGTCCAAAATGAATTCTGTGATGTCGAGTCAGGTGTGAGTGTCGGTTAAAAGCCTTGCCACATTCTTTGCATATGTAAGGTTTTTCTCCAGTATGAATTCTGTGATGTTCAGTGAGCTTTGAGTGCTGGTTAAAGGCCTTGCCACATTCTTTACATTGGTAAGGTTTCTCTCCAGTATGAATTCTGTGATGTCGGGTAAGGTGTGAGTGCCGGTTAAAGGCTTGACCACATTCTGTACATATGAATGGTTTTTCTCCAGTATGAATTCTGTGATGTTCAGTGAGCTTTGAGTGCTGGTTAAAGGCCTTGCCACATTCTTTACATTGGTAAGGTTTCTCTCCAGTATGAATTCTGTGATGTCGGGTAAGGTTTGAGTGCTGGTTAAAGGCCTGGCCGCATTCTTTACACTGATAAGGTTTCTCTCCACTATGAATTCTGTGATGCTGCGTAAGGCTTGAGTGATGGTTAAAGACCTGCCCACATTCTTTACATTGATAGGGTTTCTCTCTAGTATGAATTCTGTGATGTTGAGTAAGGTTTGAGTGCTGGTTGAAGGCCTTGCCACATTCTTTACATTGATAAGGTTTCTCACCAGTATGAATTCTGTGATGTCGAGTAAGCACTGAGTGCTGGTTAAACGCCATGCCACATTCTTTACATTGGTAAGGTTTCTCTCCAGTATGAATTCTGTAATGTCGACTAAGATTTGAATGATGGTTAAAGCACTTGCCACATTCCTTACATTGGTAGATTTTCTCTCCAGTACGAATTTTGTCATGTTGAGTAAAGTGTGAGTGGTGGATAAAAACCTTGCCACATTCTTCATATTTGTAAGGTTTTCCTCCCGTATACATTGGCTGATGTTGACACAGCGTTGAGTGCCAGTCAAAGGCTTTGCCACATTCCTTACAAATGTAACTTTTTTGTTCAGTACCGATCATGTTATGTATGTTTAGTCTTGATGACTGACTGAACATATTCCCAGGTTTATAACATCTATATGAGTCTTTCCCCACATGAATACTCTGATAATCACCAACATTGGAGGACTGGTTAACAGATTTCCCACATTCATTATATTCATAATGATTCTCTTCCATAGGGATACTATTATGTATAATAAGGTTGGAGCTTTGATAAATGACTTCTACACATTTATCATATTCATAATGGTTCTCTGGAAAATGAGTCCTCAGACATGTATTAACATTTGAACCTGGGTTAAATTTTTCCTCAGATTCACTGCACTGAGCAATTCTGTTTTCATTGAAAATGCCCTGGTAATTTTGAAGGGTTAACTCCTCGGTGAAGGACCTCTCAAATGAATCCCACTCAGCACTTTGTTCTTCATTTTTAATTCTCTGATTTTCAGAAATATTTGACTCAAAGGTCAATCCAATCCTACTTTCAAAATGGTTGAAATAATTATTTTCAGCATGAACTAGGCAACTTTCCAGATTTTCCAACTTTTCATTCTGCAAATATGTATGCTTAATCATTTGATTTGAGCCCTTGTATATAGAAACACATTGCTTTGCAGAAGTAGCAGACTTAAGAAGGGATGTTTTCCAAAGTGTTTTATATCCTTCACCATTTTGGGCAGTCAGATTCATATTATGTGCAGTAGTCTCAGTTTGGATATGTCCTTCATGATATCTTTGATGCTCTTCACTCTCCCCATCATTATTACAGTCTACCATGAAGTGTAAATTCTCAAGGGCAGTATGTTTATATCTACGCACTGCCACATTTTGGAAAGAAGCTTCTATGCACAATGTTGGCAGGAAACTCTGGGTGCCATTTGAAGATATAGCTGAAAGACATTGAATAAGAGAAAAGTAAAATCATTCTAATACAGAACAATAAAATCAATCTGAGAACATCAGCAAGATGGCTGAGGGACTCATCTGGACTTTATCCTTCCACGGACACATAAACTTGCAGAGAATATACTGACCACATGGCCTAACATAGAGTTTCATAGCCTTGTCATGCTCTAGCACACATCACTTTCCTATACCTCAAAAAATCAGGAAAAGTACTATCTGAGCCTGAACCCAGAAGAAGGAAGGACATTTAAACTTAAAGTAAGAATCAAAAAAACAGGGTATAGCAAAAACAGAAAAATATCTACAATAGAAAGAATTGGTTTTCAGAAGAGATCCACAAAAGTGACATACTTTTATATGCCCACAAAAAGATATACA
Organism: Spilogale gracilis; assembly: GCA_004023965.1. Taxonomy (NCBI): domain Eukaryota; kingdom Metazoa; phylum Chordata; class Mammalia; order Carnivora; family Mephitidae; genus Spilogale; species Spilogale gracilis. The sequence continues at coordinate 40,039 of PITA01011158.1, read as the reverse complement.
AAAATGTATAAGTTTCCAAGAAGGTATAACCCACCTGACTCAATCATAGAGGGGATAAAAAAAAATCTCTATAGATTTACCACTACTAAGACTGAAAAAGTAATAAAAAAGTTCCCAAAGAAAAGTCCTGCCAGATGAATATTCAAACAAAAATCATAATGAGAAAGTACTTCAAATCTCCTATAACATTTCCAAGAAGAAAAGGAAATTATCACTCTTTGTAACACCAACATTACCACATTAACAAAGCCAGGAAAGACACTGTAAGTAAAGAAGATTAAAAAACTACTACTGAGATGAAGAGTCATGTCAACTCCCCAATACAGGAAACAACCTGAATCAAAGCAAATTTTATGATTTTACAACAAAATCAAGTGGGAATTCTTCCTGGAATTCAGGGTGTTTCAACAACAACAACAACAACAAATCTATAAATTTAAGATAACACATTAAGAGAATGAAGATCAAACATGACATGATCACATTTATTCACACAGAAGAAGAAAGTGAGCATACCAGACACTGTTTCATGATTCAAAACACTCAACAGTAGGAATAAAGGAAACCTACTCAGACTAATAGATACCGTGTAAGTATTAAAAGCTGAAATCTAACATAGCCAATAGTAAAATACTGAAGCCTTCTGTATGATCAGAAACAAGGTACAGAAGTGACTTTACCACTTCAATTCAACACAGTAGTGGTTCTTATAGCCAGAACAATTAGGCAAGAAAAAAATATATAAAAGTAATCCAGCTGAAAAAGCAAAAGAGAAACTATTTCTGTTCACAGATGACATGATGTATAGAAAACACTAAAGAATCCATATTTTGATTTTTATGCTATTTTATTTATTGGACATCACTTTTATTGTTTATTTCTGAGAATTTTCCCTCTGAGACTCACTTTTCCACTTTTTTTTTTTAATGATTTGATGCTTGAGTTAAGAAAAAATTGGTGAGGGGTCCCTGGGTGGCTCAGTTGTTGGGCATTTGTCTTTAGCTCAGGTCATGATCCCTGGAGTCCCGGGGGGATCGAGCCCCGCATCGGGCTCCCTACTTGGCGGGAAGCCTGCTTCTCCCTCTCTCACTCCTCCTGCTTGTGTTCCCTCTCTAGCTGTGTTTCTCACTGTCAAATAAATAAATGAAATCTTAAAAAAAAAGAAAAAGAAAAAGAAAAAATTGGTGGTTCAGTTGGTCAGGCCTCTGCCTTTGGCTCAGGTCATTATCCCAGCGTCCTGGGATGGAGCCCCACATTGGGCTCCCTGCTTAGCAGGGTGTCTGCTTCTCTCTTTTCCTCTGCCATTCTCCCTCCTCATTGTCTCTCTTACTTTCTTTCAAATAAATAAATAAAATCTTAAAAACAAAAAGAAAAATTTAAAATAAAGTAAAATTAACATTACACTACAGGGAACTAGAAAAGAAACATAGCCAAAATTTAGTAAAGGAAGGAATTAAAAAAGAAAAAAAAAACAGAAATAAATAAAATAGAGATCAGAATGAACAATAACATAATCTTTAAATGAATGCAATCCCTTATCAAAATCCTAATGCCATTTTGGGCAGAAAGATCAAAACCAACCTAACATTCATATGGATATCAGAGGAAAACACATACCCAGAACAATCTTGAAGCTGAATAGTATACTGGTGGAACCACATTCACTGATTTAAAAAATACTAAAGCCACTGCTACCAAAATAATGTACTACAAACATAAAGACAGGGACAGAACAATGGAAAAGTAAAGGTGAGCTAGAGGTCTATTTCTCCACCATTAATGTGTATGACAATGAACTGAAGATCTTATTAAAATTCATATTCTGATTGTAATTTCTAGGTGGGGTTTGAGTTTCTACATTTCTTATGAGCTTGCAAGTGATGCCAACATCTTAATTCAAGAGCCACACTATTAAATAACAAAAATTACAAAAAAATGAATGAAATCATGGATGACTTTGAAATTAAAGAATATTGTGGAAATCACAACTTCTAACACCATGAATAGAAACAACAATTTTTGAACATTTATTACCTACTACATACCATTCTAATACTTTTTCATAAATTCATTCATGAATCCACAGTAACCTATGAAAATAGATTTGTTCTCCACCTTTCAATAAATATCTTGCTAAAACTTCAGTGGAGTCTGAGTTTTACCCCAGAGTATGCGACATTGAGTAAGTCTAAGAGGAACATGCAGGCCACTGTATAGAGGTAACTACAAAAGAAGGCTCACAGTTGAGGCGCCTGGGTGACTCAGTTGTTAAGCTACTGCCTTCGCCTTGGGTCATGATCCTGGAGACCCAGGATCGATTCCCACATCAGGCTCCCTGCTCGGCGGGAAGCCTGCTTCTCCCTCTCTCACTCCCCCTGCTTGTGTTCCCTCTCTCGCTGTGCTGTGTTTCTCTCTATCAAATAAATAAATAAAATCTTAAAAAAAAAAAAAGAGGCCTCACAGTAGATTTCAAAGTGACAATGGGAGTGCAAACATGATTTAATCACAGAACATATTAACTAAAAGAGGTAAGTGAGGATAAAACATAACACAGAAAAAAATTACAAATTAAAAAGAATAAAAATAATAGACCAAAAATTTCTTATTGTCCTTGAATCTGAGAAATGTGTTCAGTGGCATAAAACTTGTAAATCTATTTGTGGATAAAGGATTTTGTGTCTTGCAAACACACCACAGAGACAAACACGCAATGATTTAAATGAAATATCTACTGTTTGTGAGCCTCTCATAGTGTTGAAAGTTTTTGCTCATATACGTTTGTGCTGAGTTATATTTTACTATTTTTTAAAAAAGATTTTATTTATTTATTTCATGGAGAGAGAGATCACAAGTAGGCAGAGAGGCAGGGAGACAGGAGGAAGCAGGCTCCCTGCTGAGCAGAGAGCCCGACGTGGGCCTGGATCCCAGGACCCTGAGACACTGACCTGAGCTGAAGGCAGAGGCTTTAACCCACTGAGCCACCCAGGTGCCCTATATTTTACTATTTTAAGGCAGTGGAACATATATGAGGCATGCTTTCTTCTACAGAGCAACAGAGAAATACTAAGGAAGAGTTGGTCTGTGACCAGAGTGTGTAATAGAATGGAAATTTGGAAGATCTATGTTGACTGACTTATAATCTCCATTTCAAATACAACTACGTGCAGTAAACACAGGAGAGAGAGCCTTCATTTTCAAAGCAGACTACAAAGTGAAATAGAAAAGGGAGTTTCCAGATTAAATGAGATGATTAATGCACTTCTTTCAGTAAATCCTCCCAAGGTACATGATGATAAATTAATAATAAAATTATTAATCTTAGAGTGGGGGAATGGGACATACAGGAGGAAATGAAGTACATGAACCTGTAATGGGTCACACTGGTGTCAGGTACTCTTCAAAGCACATAACAAGTGCTATGGATTAAATGTCTAAAACAACAAGTATATTATACTCTGAATATAAACATGAGCTATCAAGCCACATACAGGATCCATACACTTTAATTTGTAGTCGTGTGTTTAAGCTTTGTTTTGTGTGTTACCACCAGCTTTCACAGGGTCCTTGTTGCATTCTGATCAGCTCACTTGCACAGGCTTATTCCAGAGACCCTGACATGGGATGGTTACTGATGCACAACAGTGATGGGGTGAGGGTGCCTGGGTTGCAGAGTTGGTTGAGTGTTTAACTCTTGGTTGGCTCAGGTCATGATCTCAGATTCATGAGACTGAGCCCCGAGTGGGGCTCTGCACTCATTGTGGAGTCTGCTTGAGATTATCACTCTTCCTCTGCCCCACACCTCACCCCACCACTGCTTGTGCTATCTCTCTCCCAAATAAATCTTTTTATTTTTTAAAAATATTTTATTTATTTATTTGACAGAGAGAAACACAGCTAGAGAGGGAACACAAGCAGGGGGAGTGAAAGAGAGAGAAGCAGGCTTCCTGCAGAGGAGGGAGCCTGAGGTGGGGCTCAATCCAAGTGCTCAGGGATCATGACCTAAGGTGAAGGCACACCTTAGATGCTTAAGGACTGAGCCACCCAGGAACCCAATTAGCTTTCTTTATATGCAACTATTCTTTACATGCTTCTTCTTCTTCTTTAAATATTTTATTTATTTATTTGATAGAGACACAGGGAGAGAAAGAACAAAAGCAGGGGAAGTGGCAAGGGGAGAAGTAGGCTTCCTGATGAGCAGGGAGCCTGATGCAGAGCTGGATCCTAGGACCCTGAGATCACGACCAGAGTGGAAGGCAGGCAGATGCTTAACGACTGAGTCACCCAGGCGCCCCCATATGCAACTTCTTAACAAAGTAGTTCAACCTATACATGTATGCATATCTGTGTCTTTCTTCTTCTTCTTTGTCTTTGTCTTCTTTTAAAGATTTTATTTATTTGCCAGAGAGATAGAGAGAGCGCTTGTGCACAAGCAGGGGGAGCAGTAGGCAGAGGGAGAAGCAGCCTCTCTGTGGAAAAAAAAGCCCAATGTAGGACACACTGAGCTTAAGGGAGATGTTTAACAAAATGAGCCATCCAGGTGCCCCTCTATTTTGTTTTCTATTAATGTGTAACTGGCAAAAAATATTGTAACTGACATACAATATTACATTAGCTGAGGCGTACAACAGTGATTTCACAACACTATAGGGTCTACATACAATGCTATTATAATAACATGGAATGTATTGTGTTATACCTTTCATCCCCATGCCTCATTAATTCCATAACTAAAACTCTGTACCTCCAATTCCCCTTTACCTATTTTATCCATTCTACCATTGGGGTTCACTCTGGTAACCAGCAGGTTGTTCATTGTATTTATGGGTCTGTTTCTGCTTTTTACTGTGGTTTCTAGCTATTTGTTACAACGTGGACAGACCTAGAAGGTATTATGCTGCGTGAAATATGTCAGACAGAGATAAGTACCATATGATTTCACTAATGTGTTCAACTAAACAACAAAACAAGTGAACAAACAAAAGCAAAAACACACCCATGAATAATGTTAAGAACTATAAAAATTCCAAGATTGCACATATTCTCTAATGAAACAAGTTGGCCTCTAACAACTTTCCACTGCTGACAGAAGTCTCCTAGATTGAAGACCAAAGGCCAGTGCTCAGCAAACATCATTACCACCTTGTTCATACTAATTTCACCTGCTGTCCTCCCACCCACACTTTCTACAGGGAGATGCTGCACATGTGGTAGGTTTGTGCCACATCTGTGAAATCCTGAGCATAGGAAACCCCAATATCTTAAAGGAAGATCTAGCATATCTGCCCTAACTTTTTTGCCATGGAAGAAGATATAGATTTTCCTGTACAATAATCAAATCTGTCCTCTACCCAAGGGCAAGACACTATCACTATATTCCAAGCTTTTTTATACACAGACATCAATGGAAAGGCAATTAGAATAAAAGCATTTAAAGCATCTATCCATAACACATGGAAAAAATGTAACCCATAGAGAGAACCATCTCCCAACAATATCCACCACTCAGCATGATACCAGCTGGGCTCCAGTCTAATTTCCCCATTTGTACACCACCTCATTAAATGCTCATTAAGCCGACACAGGATCTGGAATAAAATTTATTCAGTTTATATCAGGAAACAATTTGCAAGGCTATGATAGGCAGGATATAATACAGAAGAACTGAGTGAACTGGAACTTTCACTTCTGTAATGTCACCATGGGTTTTGCATTCAACCAGGTAAAGAAATCCCAATACTCAAGAGTCTACTTTAAATTTCTATAATGAGGGGCACCTGGGTGGCTCAGTTGGTTAAGCGAGGGCCTTCGGCTCAGGTCATGATCCTGGAGACCCAGGATCGAGCCCCACATTGGGCTCCCTGCTCGGCGGGAAGCCTGCTTCTCCCTCTCTCGCTCCCCCTGCTTGTGTTCCCTCTCTGGCTGTGTTTCTCTCCACCAAATAAATGAATAAAATCTTTAAAAATAAATAAATAAATAAATAAATAAATAAATAAATAAATAAATAAATTTCTATAATGAGCTTTCTAAGGGACATAGTAAACAGACAAAAAAATTTACATGTTATCTGAAAAGATGAGAATATTTTGTACTCCTTACTCAGCAAAGCACTTCCTGGATACAGTAGAATCATGGCTCATTACAGAGAAAGGGAAGAGAATTGGGAAACACATAGGAATTAGGACGGAGGTAGTCACAAACCATCAATGGGGAATATTAAAAAGAGCAACACATACCTAAAAGGTAGACAAGACTGTGTAAAATGAAACAGTATTGGTCACAAGGATAAAAATACCTTGGATTGCCCTGAACTTAGGTGAAGATCTGGAGGAAATATTGATCCTATGAATGCATGTGACCTACTCTGTGCCTATACCTGATGAAAATCAAGGAACCCCTGGTCCAAGTCATGAGCTCACAGCATTATTTCAAAAATAATAACAATGCTATATAAAGCAAATGTATGATTTTCTTCTATCTTCATGACAGTATCCAAAATTCATTTTCCTTTATGCTGTTCTGTGGCTCATATAGCAGTGACATATAGAGCAAAATTAAAAACTCAATGCACCTGGAAGCTTAGACTTTAAGCTCCTTCCAACCAGTGTCCATACAGCTAATCTTAATGGTCTGGAAGACACCAAAGACACAAACTGTACCACAGTGGACACAACCCTGGCCATTCTGTAAACATATGAAAACAGGTGTGCATCCAGAATCATGGCAGCAATCTCTTCACCCAAAAGCTGTCACTGTGGGTGGGACTTACTTAGACACAATGACCAATGAGTTGACTATACCCATAGATTTGGTGATAAAATTGATAAAACTTAACCTACCTCTTAACCTACTTAGGTCACCTCCAATGACCTAAGAGAGAGATAAGGATAAAACAGCTACCAGATTGCCAAGATTCCAGTTACAGTGTATAACCAGAAGAAGACTTCTATTACCAAGTTCCTGTAAGTCGTTCTGCTATGGGAATACTGAAATAATCACTCGTTCAGAGCAAAGACGCCCGAGGAAGGTTTTTGACATCAAAACTGACACTGAATCTGTGGTTCTATCAGATTGCTAAACATCTCTAGAGGCAGGAAAAGATGGAGTGAAATCACAGGATAAGTCTGCTCCAAGACTGGGATAGTGTTAAGCATATGAAGACTAGTACAAAAAAAAATGAAAAGAAAGCACAATACAATAATTTCAGAATACACTTCAATTTGTTAGCTAATCTGATGGGAAAAGAGGAAAAACAGAAAGCCTTAGTCACTACAAAAAGCATGCAACACATTGATTTTTAATGTAAAAGTAATGATGTCTTTAGAAAAACACAAAGCATTCTGTCGCTGAGGTTTTGGTATAAAGAGAAGATTTCTAAAAATGATAAAAACACTAACCATGAGGGGAGAACTGACACAATGGATTACCTTAAAATTAAGAACTATCCTGCTTCACACGCTCAAAAGTTAGAAATAGAAGTAGAGTGAGAGAAGAGACAAAGGACTCATTCTCAGCATATATACAAAACTACAAAGCCTGAAGAGAAAGCACAACAGAAAAAAAATGGTCACTTAACCCACTAGACACTTTGAAAAAGAGATTACCCAAAGGTTAACCAAACTCCACACTAACAGGAAATAACAAGCAACAACAAAAAAGCAAATAAAACCACAACTTGGTAACACCACCCACCAACAAGAAGGCTATCATGAAAAAAAACCACATAAAACACCAAGTTTTGTGAATTATATAAGTCAGAAATCCAGTACACTGCTGGTGGTGGGAAAACTAGTATAAAGATTCTGACAAAGTGTTCGGTAGTATCTGTTAAAGCTGAACATATCTAACCATATTTACCAACAATTCAGTCCCACATAAATAGCCAGCAGATATGTGTGCATATTCCACTAAAAGACAAATCATAGATTTTACATGTCAGTACTAGTCATGATAGCCCTGCACTGAGAACCATCCTCCTCACCCCTTAACTGGAGAATGATGCAATCACTTGATATCCACACAATGGAATAGGATCAATCCACTCTAATGAATGATGCACAATAACATACAGGAATACCAATCAATTCACAAATAGAGAGAAAGAAAAAAAGCCAAATACAAAGAAGTCGCCATTGCCAATGACATTTATATGAAGTACAAAAGTGAGCACAGCAATCTCTTGCCTTAGATGTTAAGAGTGCTGAGCTTAGGAGAAAAGTTACTGAGGACCTCAAAGGAATTCAGAGGACTATGTTGTGTTTCATGACCTCAATGGCTTATAGAGATATGATCAGTTTGTGAAATTCCATGCAGTAGAATGATGCAGTCAGTTGATATTCACAACGGAATTGGATCCAACCATTCCAATGAGTGAGGCACAATAACATGCAATAAATACAGATAAATTCACAAATGATGGAAAGAAAAGAAGCCAAATACAAGAGAGCTCTCACTGCCTGATTACTTTTACATAAAGTTCCAAAGTGAGGACAACAATCTCTTGCCTTATATATTAAAGGACTGCGATGCTTCAAGGAAAGTTACTGAGGAGCTCAAGAGGACAAATAATAAGCTGTTTCATGATCTGGTTGGTTGAGAGATGTGATAAGTTTGTGAATTCTACTGAGCTCTTATGATTTCTACATGTTATATTATTTTTTAAAAATCCTCATCATTAAAAATAGATATAAGCAAATAAATATCATAATGTACATACACTGACACCTTGAAATTAAGGTAGGATGTAATTTCACACTGTGACTAGATTTAAAAAGCATTTCCTTTTTTTATAAGGTTTTATTTATTTCACAGAGAGAGAGAGATCACAAATAGGCAGACAGGCAGGCAGGGAGAAAGGAGGCAGCAGGCTCCCTGCTGAGCAGAGAGCCTGATGTGGGCCTCGATCTCAGGGCCCTGAGATCTTGACATGAGCTGAACCACCCAGGCGCCCTAAAAAGCACTTCTTTAAAAAAAAAAAAAAGTTAATGTGGGGCGCCTGGGTGGCTCAGTCATTAAGTGGCTGCCTTCAGCTTAGGTCATGGCACTCCAGGATGCTGGAGTGCCGGGATTGAGCCCCACATCAGGCTCCCTGCTCCAAGGGAGGCCTGCTTCTCCCTCTCCCACTCCCCCTGCTTGTGTTCCCTTTCTTGCTGTGTTTCTGTCAAATAAAATCTTAAAAAAATATATGTTAATGTCTCACTAAAGCAATATGGTGATGAGTATACAGTTTACGAAAAAGAATAAAATGCATAATTATTTCCATAAAATGTAAATAACCAGGAAAACAGAAGAAACAAGCAATAAAAAATAATTGGGTGTAAGGAAAAGCACAAAAAATTGGCAAAATCAAACACCAATATTGTCACTAGAATATTAAATATAAATAAACCTAATGCTCCTAGTAACACTATACTTAGTTTTTTTAAATAGATTTTTAAAAAGATTTTATTTATTTATTTGACATAGAGAGAGAGAGTGATCACAGGTAGGCAGAGAGGCAGGCAGAGACAGAGGAGGAAGCAGGCTCCCTGCTGAGCAGAGAGCCCAACGTGGGGCTGGATCCCAGGTCTCTGAGATCATGACCTTAGCTGAAGGCAGAAGCTTAACCCACTGAGCCACCCAGGCATCCCTCGTAGTAACACTAAATGTTGCTTGAATATATTGCACTGGAATTTTAAGAAAGCCGTAACTACAACAGAAAGAAATAACTAGAAAGAAAAAAAATAAAAAGAAAACACCCCACGTAGTGATGACCAATCAACCTACCAGCATGGCAATATAAATATTATATAGAAAAATATTTAACACTAAAGGAGGTTGGGGGACTGAGTCCAAGATGGCAGAAGAGTCGGAGACCTTAGTTTTGTCTGGTCCCAGGAATTCATCTAGAAAGCTATCAAATAATTCTGAACACCTGAAAACTTAACTAGAGATCCAAGAAAAGAACAACTCAACTCTACAAATAGAAAAGCGACCACTTTCTGAAAGAATTACAAGACAGAAAAACTCACCTCAAAGAAAAGAATAAGAGGCAGTACTGACCGCCAGGGATCTAATCAGTATGGACATAAGTAAGATGTCAGAACTAGAATTTGGAATAACGATTATAAAGATACTAGCTGGGCTTGAAAAGAGCACAGCAGATGCTAGAGAATCCCTTTCTGGATAAATAGAAGAACTAAAATCTAACCAAGTGGAAATTAAAAAGGCTATTAATAAGATGCAATAAAAAATGGAGGCTCTAGCTGCTAGGATAAATGAGGCAGAAGATAAAATTAGTGATATAGAAGGCAAAATGATGAAGAATAAAGAAGCTGAGAAAAAGAGAGATAATCAAGGGGAGGGGAGAATTTGAGAGATCTGTGATATCATAAAGGGAAACATATTACAATAACTGGGATCCTAGAAGAGGAGACGGACAGAAGGTATACTGGAGCAAATTATCTAGGAGCTGGTTCTCTGAAAGAGTTAATAAGATTGATAAAACCCTGGCCAGAGTTATCAAAAAGAAAACAGAAAAAAAAAAAAAAAAAAAAAAAAAAAAAAAAAAAAAAAAAAAAAAAAAAAAAAAAAAAAAAAAAAAAAAAAAAAAAAAAAGAAAACAGAAAGGACCCAAATAAATAAAATCATGAATGAAAGAGGAGAGATCCCAACCAACACCAAAGAAATACAAATTGTAAGATTATGAACAACTATATGCCAACAAATTAGGCAATATGGTAAAAATGGATGCATTCCTAGGGATTGATAAACCACGAAAATTGAAACAGGAAGAAACAGAAAACCTGAACAGACACATAACCAGCAAGGAAATTGGAGAAGTAATCAAAAATCAGCCAAGAGGGGTGCCTGGGTGGCTCAATCGTTAAGTGGCTGCCTTAGGCTCAGGTCATGACCCCGGAGTCCTGGGTTCAAGCCCCACATTGGGCTCCCTGCTCACTGGGAAGCCTGCTTTTCCCTCTCACTCCCCCTGCTTGTGTTCCCTCTCTAGCTGTGTTTCTCTCTGTCAAATAAATAATAAAATCTTAAAAAAAAAAAAAAAGTTTCCAAACAAACAAGAGTCCAGGGCTGGATGCCATCCCAGGGGAATTCTACCAAACGTTTAAAGAAGAACTAATATCTATTCTTCTGAAGCTGCTTCAAAAAATAGAAATGGAAGGATAACTTCCAAACTCATTATATGAGGCCAAGATTACCTTGATCCCAAACCAGACAAAGACCTCACCAAAAAGGAGAATTACAGACCAATATCCTTGATGAACACGGACACTAAAAATCTCACCAAGATATTTGCCAATAGGATCCAACAATATATTCAAAGGACTATTCACCAACCAAATGGCATTTATTCCTGGGCTTCAAGTATGGTTCAACATTGACAAATCAATTAATGTGATACATCACAATAAAAAAAAAGGACAAGAACCATATGATCTTCTCAATAGATGCAGAAAAAGCATTTGACAAAGGACAGCATACTTTCTTAATTAAAACTCTTCAATGTGGGGATAGAGGGTCCATACCTCAATATCCTAAAAACCATATATGAAAAGTCAACAGTCAATATCATTCTCAATGCAGAAAAACTGAGATCTTTTCTTCTAAGATCAAGAACATGGCAGGGATGACCACTCTCACCAATGATATTCAACATATTACTGGAAGTCCTAACCTCAGCAATCAGAAAACAAAAAGAAATAAAAGGCATCTGAATTGACAAAGAAGAAGTCAAACTTTCACTCTTTGCAGATGACATGAAACTCTATGTGAAAACCCAAAAGACACCACAGCAAAATTGCTAGAAGTCATACAGGAATTTAGTAAAGTGGCAGGATATAAAATCAGTGTCAGAAATCAGATGCATTTCTATACACTAACAATGAGACAGAAGAAAGACAAATTAAGGAGTTGATCCCATTTACAATTGCACCTACAACCATAAGATACTGAGGGATAAATCCAACCAAGAGCCAAAGGATCTATACTCCAAATGCTGTAGAACACTCATGAAAGAAACTGAGGAAGAGACAAAGAAATGGAAAAACCTTCCATGCTCATGAAGTGGAATAACAAATTTTGTTAAAATATCTACGCTAGGGGCACCTGGGTGGCTCAGAGGGTTGAGCCTCCGCCTTTGGCTCGGGTCATGATCTCAGGGTCCTGGGATCAAGTCCCACATCGGGCTCTCTGTTCAGTGGGGAGCCTGCTTCTCCCTCTTTCTCTGCCTGCCTCTCTGCCTATTTGTGATCTCTCTCTCTGTCAAATAAATAAATAAATTCTTTTTTAAAAAAGTAACTTAAAAAAATAATAAAATACCTATGCTACCTACAGCAATTTACACATTCAATGCAATTTCTATCAAAATACCATCAGCTTTTTCAACAGAAATGAAGCAAATAATCCTCAAAAGATCCCAAATAGCCAAAGGAATGTTCAAAAAGAAAACCAAAACTGATGGCATCACAATTCCAGACTTCAAGCTCTATTACAAAGCTGTCATCATCAAGATAGGATGGTACTGGCACAAACACAGACATATAGATCAATGGAATGGAATAGAGAAACCAGAAATGGAAACTCAACTCTAGGTTGCCCAATCTCTGACAAAACAGGAAAGAATATCCAATGGGAAAAAGACAGTCTCTTCAACAAATGATGTTGGGAAAATTGGACAGGCACATGCAGAAGAATGAAACTGGACCATTTCCTTATACCACACACAAAAATAGACTCAAAGTGGATGAAAGACCTAAATATGAGATGGGACTCCATCAAAATCCTAGAGAACACGGGCAGCAACCTTTATGACCTTGGCCACAGCAACTTCTTGTTATACATGTCTCCAAAGGCAAAAGAAACAAAGGCAAAGATGAACTATTGGGTCTTCATCAAGATAAGAAGCTTTTGTACATCAAAGGAAACAATGGACAAAACCAAACAACTAGACAGAATGGGAGAAGATATTTGCAAAGATATCTGAAAATCAGATAAAGGGTTATATAGGATCTAAAAATCTATAAAGAACTTATCAAAGTCCACTCCCAAGAACAAAGAATCCAATCAAGAAATGGGCAGAAGACATGAACAAATGTTTCTTCAAAGAAGACATACTCCACAGGGAGCCTGCTTCCTCCTTTCTCTCTGCCTGCCGCTCTGCCTACTTGTGATCTCTCTCTGTCAAACAAACAAATAAATAAATAAAATCTTAAATTAAAAAAAAAAAAAGACATACAAATGACCAATAGACACATGAAAAAGTGCTCAACATTAGTCAGAATCAGGGAAATGCAAATCAAATCCACAATGAGATACCACCTCACACTAGTCAGAATGGCTAAAATTAACAAGTTAGGAAATAACAGGTATTGGCAGGAATGCGGACAAAGGGAAACCCTCCTAAGTGTTGGTGGGAATGCAACCTGGTACAGCCACTCTGGAAAACAACATGAAAGTTCCTCAAAAATTTGGAAAATAGAGCTACCCTACGACCTAACAATTGTACTACTGGGTATTTATTACAAAGGGACAAATGTAGTGACCTGAAGGGACATCTGCATCCCAATGGTTATAGCAGCAATGTCCACAATAGACAAACTATGGAAAGACGCCAGATGTCCATTAGCAGATGAATGGATAAAGAAGATGTAGTGTATATATATATATATATATATATATACACAATGGAATTATTATTCAGCCATCAAAAACTGAAATCTTACTATTTGCATTGACATAGACTGAATGGGAAGATATTATGCTAAGGGAAATAAGTCAATCAGACAAAGACAATTATCATATGATCTCACTGATGCGTGGAATTTAAGAAACAAAACAGAGGATGATAGAAGAGAGGAAAAAAGTGAAACAAGAAGAAACCAGAGAGGGAAAGAAACAAGAGACACTTAATCAGAGGAACAAACTGAGGGTTGCTGGAGGGGAGACAGGTGGAGGAATGGGGTAACTGGGTGATGGACATTAAGAAGGGCATGTGATGTAATGAGCACTGGCCATTATATAAGACTGATGAGGGCGCCTGGGTGGCTCAGTGGGTTGAAGTCTCTCTCTTTGGCTCGGGTCCTAGGATTGAGGCCCGCGTCAGGCTCTCTGCTTGGCGGGAAGCCTGCTTCCCCCTCTCTCTCTGTCAAATAAATAAATAAAATCTTTAAAAAAAAAAAAAAGACCGATGAATCACTGACCTCTATCTCTGAAACCAATATTACATTATGTGTTAATTAACTGACTTTAAATTAAAAAAAATTAAAAAAATAAATTATCTCTGGAAGAATAAGCAAAAACAAAAAACACTAAAGGAGTTTGTCATTGTTATTCATAGTGTTATATTTCAATATCTAAATATATGCTGTTTCATTATTCTAATTGGAGGAAAACAGACATAATCTAAGTATATATATAAATATACATACATAAATACATGTATATAGGGAAACATTTATTTTTAGCTCATGAGTCATTAAAATAATCATCACAGAGGGTTGAAAACACTGAGATGGTAAAAGTTGGGGGGCAACTGGGTGACTTAGTTAAATGTCCCACTCTAGATTTAGACTCAAGTCATAATCTCTGGACTGTGGGATTGATCCCCACATCCAACTCACATACCCTCCTCCATGCTGGGCATCTAACTTGCTTGGGGTTCTCTTTCTCCCTCTCCTTCTGCCTTTCCCCTACCTTTCTCTCCCTCTCTCTAAAACAAGAGAAGATGGTGAAATACATAGTTTACACTTCAGTAATTCTTATAATAAGCTCAATTAGCAACTTTCACAGAAGATATTGGTGGGCAAATCAGAGTACTCAAGGGTGAGGCTGAAACATCCCCTGGACTACAGAGATCAAGAAGGACAACATTAAATGGGTAAAAAGAGCAATTTCAGGTTGACCACAGTGCACTTCCTCCAGGCCAACACATTGACCCATCATGATATACCATGTGCAACGATCATTCCTCAACCAAAATAAAAGAACGGTGGACATCCAGCATTCTCCAAATGGCATCCTACTTCTTCAGTTGTCCACTTAGGTCTCCTCTCATGGGGATTCCTAGGGAAATTTGTGGTGCTGGCCCACTGGGGATCATAGAGACATGGGGAAGGTGGGTTCAGCTTATAGTAACCAGTGCCCAGATCTTGGAAAACTGCCAGAATAGACCGTGTTCCACCTGTCAGTCTCTACTCATGCCCCATCATTCATCCTGAACAAAGACCCTGGGCAACTCCAGAGCCTATCACACAGGCCAACTTGGGGAGAGAACCAAGCCGAGAGCACAGCCCTACTGTTGAGCATAATCCTAACTCTGAAGGACCAGAGAGCTTGAACAGTGAACCAATTTATTTTATTTATTTAAATAAATAAATAAAATCTAAAAAAAAAAAAAATTTACTAAAAGTAAGGTTTAACGATCATCTCAGTATTATATATTGAATATACCCTACACTTCAGCACGAAGTACCCAGGTCAAATGTTCTTCCAGAAGGTGACCTGTGCTTGGATTCTCTTTCCTCTCTGACACATGATTCACCTATAGCTCTGCATATAGAACAGTCTTTATGAGATTTCTTTCTTTTTTTTTTTTTTTAAATTTTTTAAAGATTTTATTTATTTGACAGAGAGAAACACAGCCAGAGAGGGAACACAAGCAGGGGGATTGAAGAGGGAGAAGCAGGCTTCCCGCCGAGCAGGGAGCCCGCTGTGAGGCTCGATCCCGGGTCTCCGGGATCATGACCTGAGCCGAAGGCAGTCGCTTAACCAACTGAGCCACCCAGGCGCCCCTTTATGAGATTTCAAAGTGAAAAATTCCACCCCAAAACACAAAGATGTAGCCTGAATGGCTCTTTTGTTGGCTACTAAAAACAAGACACAGGGGACAGGCATCACATCTAAAAACACAGTAAAGAAAAACAAAACAAAACAAAGAAATGGTCCGGCACACATGAGTCCACTTTCACACCCAGAGAACCAAGACTACACACCTGTGTATATCTGACTATATTTTGCATAGGCTAATACTCTTCCTGAAGAAAACAACTATAAATGTGTCCTAAGACAACGGTTCTCAACATGTGTTCCCCACACAGACATCCAACAATGTGCAGGAAATTTGGGGGGCTGCATGCCAAAACTATTGCCATGGTAATGTGGGGATAGGCCCAGCAATCCAAGAATGACAAGTGCTCCTGGTGATGTGAGGTAGGCTAAATCTGACAACCTCTGCAGGAACTAAGTCACAGGTCAGTCCTGAGTTATCCACAGAGTCACTTTTAGAAATATCCCATGCTTGTGGTCATGTTACTGTTGTGACACACATCCACACAACATACACAACACACATTTTCCTTATTCATAAATGAATCTGACTCTAACAGAGCCTATCTTCGCTTCCTCCTTTTCCATATCTCCCTTCTCTCAATACCCTCCTTGAGCTTCCTGGGATCACCCCAAATATATTTTTGTTCACGTTCCTAAATGAAAAGAATCCAAATTAAAGTGAATTGGAACTTAAGTACATATTTCATCAAGTAAGTTATGAAATGCATAAAGACTAATACAGATGATATAGCATTCTCATTATAACGCTGTATTTGATGACTTTTACCATAAGACTATAAATAATTGCAGGCTTAAGCAGCTCATCAGTACTCATTTTGCATGCAGAATACAAGACCTGGGCATTAAGGTTAAGGATGTTCTAAATTTCAGGGGATTTCTGTAACACATGGTTTCAAGGAAAAGTGTGATTGCCTTTCTGTCAGATGGTGGGGAAAAAGTTCAGAGAACAAGAGTCATTCACAAACATCTTATATGTGCACCTGTGTTACAGTTACATCTTTGTACTCAGACTGGCAAAGATAACAGAGTCCTGCCAATGACATGGAGAGAGTAGTGCTTGGGGAGAATGGCCTTCCCCTAATAAAAACAGAAAGCTTCAAATCAAATTTCTTAAGTCCTATCAGGTTTACACTGCCTCTTTTGCTGACTTAAATATGGATTGATGCCCGGTGGTGGGACAGGGTTCTTGGGGCCATGAGACAACAAGTATGAACACAATAGCTGAGGGTGGACAACACTAGAGAAAAGAAATGGAAAAATAAGAGTCCATTCTAGGGTGTCTGAGCCATTCGATCAGACTTAAGCATCTACCTACTCACTGCGTACATAACACAAAATATACATCTTCTTTTCTATACATACACATGAGATTTTCATAGTATAGCAGACCACAAAATAATAGGGGCTGAAAAATGAATTATTATCCTTCATTGATCCAATATTAAGTGCAAGTGTAACATGCTACCCAAATTAGTTGTATCAATTTTTACAACTGATAAAAATCCTCTCTTGGATGCCTGGGTGGCTTAGTGTAACCCTTCCGCTCAGGTCATGATCTCAGGGTCCTGGGATCAAGGCCCGAGTTGAGCTCTCCACTCAGCACGGAGCCTGCTTCCTCCTCTCTCTCTGCCTGCCTCTCTGCCTGCTTGTGATCTCTCTCTGTCAAATAAATAAATAAAATCTTAAAAAAAAAAAAAAATCCTCTCTCTACTCAGGGAAGGATAGGTGTAAGGGCAGCATGGCCTGGGAAAACAAACAAACAAATAACACAGACATGTAGCCTAAAAACTGGGTGGGCTGTTTGAAGCAGAAATGCTCACTGCCAGCAACTAGTGACAGGCTTCCCAACGAATTCGTGCCTTGCACAGTCCAGAGCACAGGACTGACTGCACTTATCATGGGGCTGAGTGGAAGTGAGAGGGGTCCCTGCCAGCTGTGGGTCAGCCTCCTTGAAGGTCACCCATCTACTATGGATCAGACCTATGTCAGGATCATACACCTGGGATATGAGTGCTTTGTGGAACCACAACACGTCTTGGTGGTTCTGCATATTACTATCCAGCAGCCTTCTTTATCTTGAACACCTACTCTGTCTTGTGGCATTTTAAAGCTATGCCCACAATGTTTAAATCATCCAATATGCTTTCTCCACCCACGACCACGTATCTGGGCCTGAGAAAGTATGTTATCTCTGTCATCCAATAGCAACTGGTTCACAGTACAACTAGGACATGCATTAAACCATGAGAGAAGGCTCTGACTTCTCTGCAATCATGGAAAATGAGCACATGCCCCAAGTCCCACCTTTGTCACATTTCTTCAACACTAGTAGCTTCCCAAGACCTCGTTGTCACCATAAGGAGCTCCTTGACACATCTGTCCTCACATTTCAGTTCTCCATATTTGATATTCACAGAACTTACCTTCCTATAGAAGTATACTACCATCATATTTTATCTGTCCTCACAACTCTCCTTAGGACCAAGCGCCCGAGGTGACCTTGTGGCCTACTGGTGTCTCACTGTTCCTACAGTGAAGTGGTGACAACATTGTACTTCAAGCTCAGATGCAGCCTCAAGTGATCCAGTTACCATTTCTCATTGGATTGAAAAACTCTGAGCTATTTGTAAGAACCTACAAGGGCGGTTACGGCTGATGTGGGAGGGGGAGAGCAGTGAAAGTGGGGTCTCTATAATAGAAAAGGGCAGCTGTGATGCCTGTCATCAGAAAGGAGATGAGGAGACAGAACAGGAGAGGATTTGGAAAGAAAACAAGTAAAATTCATATTTCTAGATTCAGAGTCATTACTGCAGTCTTGGACAAATTTCCTCTCCCCACTTAAGGATTTCATTTCACCACTATATCCTATAAATTTTTCATCTCTTACCTTGGACTACGTCATGACTGCTAACAGAATATTGTTTTCTTCCTCAACTAGAATATCTACTAAGCACTCAGTACTATCCCATGTTTACTTCCATCAAATAAACGTTAAAACAACCCATGACACATGAAGTCCTGAGGTTTTCACTTATCGAGTTATTGCAGTAATGCAAATAACATGGATAATGTCAATTATGCCCATATTTAAATTAACATTGAACATTCCCCCATGTCATTTCTTACAATCTAATTGTAAAACCCACGAGCAAGTCATATAAGCAATAGTTCCTGAACATTGGTAGAAGGAAAACAGAGTACATCCTACATGAGTCACAGTGAGGTAGACAAGGTAGGATTTGCATGGGGAGAGTCTGAAAACAACATATATGACATTTAGGCAAAAAAATACAATCCAACATAGAGGAAATTATTCCCATTATGAACCTTTGTTTTTGTTAGGAAATCATCAATCTTTAAATTTGGAAATTATCTCTTCGGATCCAATATTCCCCTTCTGAAAATATAGGTGTACACACACGCACACACACAAGATTACTTAATCCTAGTTAGTTTTTCATTCCAAAATACATCTTTAGCTTAATATAACGTATTACATTTTGTGCACATCGAAACCATAAACCTCTGTGTTCTGTATGCTCACAAAAACAACATAAGCAAAGAAAAATGTAGGGTAAAATTTTCAAAATACTGATTGAGAATTCTGTAAATATGGCTTATATTATACTAGTAGTGATTTGGTTCAATTAGCAGTAGTTAAGTAGAACCCCTGGGCATTACAGGTGAGCACTACGGTTCAATAAAAAAAATACAAAGATACTGAAATAAAGTTTACTACTCAAAGATCCTGGAGGATGTACGCAATATCCCTTGAGGGACAACGTGAAGAGGTCAAGACTGAGTGCAGGCAGAGAAAATGGCAGGAATTAGAGTAGATGTCTTTCTTAGCGTCCATGTACAATAAGATTGGAGCTTTCTGAAAAGACTTTCCCACATTTATTACTATGATAGTGGTTCTCTAGAAACTGAGTTCTCTGATGTTTATTAGGATCTGACACTTGACTGACATTTTCCCCAGATTCATTACAGTGGTTTAAGTTTTATCTCCTTTATAAATACCTCAGTAATTATGGAAAATAGAGTCCTCACTAAAGGCCTTCTTAAGTTCACAACACATGAAAACTTGCTCCAAATTAAGTATTATCTAGTAAGGATTCCACAGTGATGTTTAGATAAAGACCGTCTTGTGTTTATCAAATTTAGAGAGTGTGCAACAAGGAGGGATTATGTGTTGGTGGGAGAACAATGAACCCTCTGAAAAGGACTTCTCAATCATACTTGGAATTTTTGTCTTCATTTTTAAATGTCTAACATTCAAAAATGCATCAGTGAATGATTAAAGCACTCTTATATTTGAAATTGTTTGAATGAAACTTTCAGCACAGACTAGGTCACTTTCCAGAATATTCAAATGTCCTTCCAGAGAATATGTACATTGAAAAATGTTGGGCGCCTGGGTGGCTCAGTGGGTTAAGCCTCTGCCTTCAGCTCAGGTCATGATCTCAGGGTCCTGGGATCAAGGCCCACAACGGGCTCTCTGCTCAGCAAGGACCTACTTCCCTCTCTCTCTCTGCCTGCTTCTCTGTCAAATAAATAAATAAAATCTTTTAAAAAAGAAAAAGAAAAATGTTGTTATCCCTAGGTTGAAAGACATTGTTCTGAGAAAGACTTAGGGTGGGTTTTTTTCCCTGAATGTTTTCTATCCTTGATCTGGTCTGTCAGTAAGGATTTCATTATGGTAATTGTCCCACTTGGGTTATATCCATCACAACATCCTTCCTGTCTACCTTTCACTACCCCCATCACCTTCCCAGTCATGCATTAAGTATAAATACTCAGGGCCGTGCTTCCACATGTTTCCATATCACTCCAGAAAAATAAATCTTCCTTGCCTGTCTTTCCCAATAGGACTATGGTGTTGCGGAAAGGCACAACGAAAAGATACAAAATAAGTTATACCACTCACTGTACGCTTATACATGTATGTTAAAATTCTAATGTGAAAAATTAATAACATTACAGTATATCATCAATGGAGAAAAAGGAAGCACCAGGCTTCTGTTCCATCATGGAGACAAAAATGAATCAGATTACCTCTTAGAGTGCTCCAGAAGCCATTTAGAACACTGGACACCCAAGTAAGTCCAAATGAAGAAGAGCCACATGGAAGAGACAAAGAAAGTTTGTGACACTTGACCACAAAAGCTGCTCACTCTTGGGGCGCCTGGGTGGCTCAGCTTTTAAGTGTCAGCCTTTGGCTCAGGTCACGATCCCGGAGTCTTGGGATCAAACCCTGCATCTAGCTCCATGCTTGGCAAGAAACCTGCTTCTCCCTCTCTCACTCCCCCTGCCTGTGTTCCCTCTCTAGCTGTGTTTCTCTCTGTCAAATAAATAAATAAAATCTTTAGAAACGAAACAGACCAAAAAAACTGCTCACCTGCCCTGACTTTCCATAGCAACTCTGTGAGAAAACTCTTACCTCATCTCAGGAGAGAAACAAATGAGCAACCTGTATGTTCAATGGTCTGGCTTCTTTCCTGCTACCTGCTGGAATAGTTTTTGTCATGCATGACATGGAAGACAGAAGGAATGACAGCACCCTCTCAATGTCCTGTAACAGTTGCTCAGAAGAAAGGTGATTGATCTGTTCAAACAATGGAGAGACTACATAGATGAAGACAGATAGAATAAGGTATCATGTGAACTTGTGCATCAAGCTTTCATGTGAACTACAATTTTTTTAAAACTGGGAATTATAAAAACTGAGATAAGACAAATGGAAAGAATATAGACTATGTCTGACAGGCCCCTGAAATTACTAATATATCTGTTCTCAGTACATGGCTAGGAGGCTATTTTTCTTTATTATTATTTTTTTAATTACCTAATTTCAACAACTTACCACAAGCCTTACAAAGAAATAGAAAAATGTGTTATAATCAAAGGACCAAAAAAAAATCTCCAAAATTGGTCCAAAATTAATAAAGAATTATTACTTGCCTGACACAGAAATCAAATAACCATCATAAAGATGCTAATGGAAGGCTCCTGGGTGGCTCAGTGGATTAAAGCCTCTGCCTTCAGCTCAGGTCATGATCTCAGGGTCCTGGGATCGAGGCCCACATTGGGCTCTCTGCTCAGCAGGTAGCCTGCTTCCTCCTCTCTCTCTGCCTACTTATGATCTCTCTCCCTGTGTGTCAAATAAATAAATAAAATCTTCAAAAAAAAAAAGATGCTAATGGAGAAAGTAGAAAAAATAGATAGCGCAACTAAATGTTATCAGGAAAACTATGTATGAACAAAGTAAAAATCCAGAGACAGAAAATATAACAACAATCAGAAAAAATAGATAGCGCAACTAAATGTTATCAGGAAAACTATGTATGAACAAAGTAAAAATCCAGAGACAGAAAATATAACAACAATCAGAAATCAATCAGAAATTGGGAGCGGGGGCGCCTGGGTGGCTCAGTTGGTTAAGCGACTGCCTTCGGCTCAGGTCATGATCCCGGAGACCCGGGATTGAGCCCCGCATCGGGCTGTCTGCTCAGTGGGAAGCCTGCTTCTCCCTCTCTCAATCCCCCTGCTTGTGTTCCCTCTCTGGCTATGTTTCTCTCTGTCAAATAAATAAAATCTTTAAAAAAAAAAAAGAAAGAAAAGAAATTGGGAGCTGAAGAGTGCAATCACTGAATTTGAAAGCACAATAAGGGGTTGGTCACGGACTTGATCAAGCAGAAAAAGAATTAGACAACTTAAGGATACTTTGCTTTAAATTAGAGTCTAAGTGACTCATGGAACATCAACAAATAGACTGATAGGTACATTAAGGGGACCCCAAAAGAGAGGAGAGTGAAAGGGATCAGAGGGTTTACATGAAGAACTAATAACTTGCATTTCCCATGAGTGGGGAAAAAAAGGAACAAAGTCAACAAGCTTGGTAAATTTAAAGTAGGATACATGTTAAGACGTGAATACAGTGCCACATTATAATATTCGAGTACTGAAAGATCAAAAAATAAACACCAAGAATACTCAATCTGGCAAAACTGATTTTCATGAATGCGGAAATGGAGACTTTTCTAAGTAAAAACCCCTCCATGCGGCGCCTGGGTGGCTCAGTCATTAGTCATCTGCCTCCGGCTCAGATCATGATCCCAGAGTGCTGGGATCGAGCCAGGCATTGGGCTCCCTGATCGGCAGGAAGCCTACTTCTCCCTCTCTCACTCCTGCTGGCTTGTGTTCCCTTCTAGCTGTGTTCCTCTCTGTCAAATAAATAAATAAAATCTTAAAAAAAAAAACAACAAAAAACAAACTAAAAAACCCTTCTAGTTTCCCAGTACACCTGTCACACAAGAAACATTAAAGGAAGTCTTTTTAGGTGAAATAAAAGGATTCTAAATAGTAACTGAAACCACATGACAAATAAGGCTTTCTGCTAAATATAAGTATTTACACACTTGTAGTAATCTATAGTGTTGTAATGAGGGAGCACAAGTCACTTTTATTCTGCTAGAGAATCTTAAAAAAAAATAAAAGCATAAATATCATAAATTTAGGTAAATAAGTAGATGACATAACAGATAGAATTTGTGATACTGGTAACATAAAGTGGGTACAGAGTTGGAGATAAGTAGAAGAGTTGTCTATGAAATTGGCAATATCAGTTTAAAATTATTTTATTACTTGTTATGTCTTTAACGTATTTTAAGCAAGATAACCACAAAGAAGATACTTTCCTCTAAGGCAACCACAAAGAAAATATGTACAGAAGACACAAAAGTTAATGAGAATGGAATCAAAGCATATCTTGGGTGTAACACTACAATTAAAGATAAAATTGAATATATAAACATGATAGAAGTATACATTGTTTAAACATTGCTTTCAATTCATAGAAAGTGTTTCTCTCATGTAAAGAGAATACACATTAAGCAGGAGGTGATGAAATTAATTATATGACAGTTCATCTACACGATACAATAGTCACTGAACACTGATCAGTCAAAGAAAAGACACAAGATGAGTCATACCACAGTATGTATGGATGGAAACTGTGCAAATACATATGTAATTATATTAGTAAAGAGCATACACCCGATTCCTATTTAAGTTAAATTCACACTCTTGAATTATATGAAGTTGACAATAGTCATCCTATAATAAGATACACAGGTAAAAAAGATACCACAATTAAATAATGTTATGGGAGGTCCCATACAAAAGGAAGCACCTTCTTTATTATGAGACTGCAGAACCAGAATAAGGCAAAATTTAACCAAAAAAAAACAAAAACAAAAACAAAAAACAAAACAAAAAAAACCCATATAAAAATAGGTAAATAAAAAAAAAGGTAAAATTTTTAAAAGGAAAACTTCTATAACTTCTAACTGTGACTGTGTAATGATGAATAACAGGCATTTTGAATTATTGGCAGGCTTTCCTTGGCAGTAAGCTGGTAAAGAATATTCATTAATACAACCATGAAAAGCTCTAATGAAAAACTTTATGACTAAGTGCTTAAAAGAAATTAACCAAGCACCCAAACAAAAACCTTTCGTTTTGAAATAAAAAACAACATGAAAATTGTAAAATGTGCCAGCAATCACTTTATAAAAAATAAATATTTGGAATTAAATTCAGATATATTCGGAGGAAAGTAGAAGACTAATGGTTAATTTTTCCTATAAATGTAAAATTGAATTTATAAACAAGATTTTTTTAAAATATGGGAATTTTACCAATTATCCACCACACTTGTAAGAAAATACCCATGTCACATCACATTTTCATGTGAAAAATTCAGAGATGAATCTGATATATAATTAATAAAGTGAAACAAACTTGACGAAGTCAAAGAACTTCATATCATACAAAATTACAAAATCATGTGATTATAAATAAATAAGATAACAATTCAGATTTTATTACAGCTTGTAGGTTCTGAGTTCTAACTGTTCTAGCTTCGATGTGGCATTAGTTTACATACAAATTCTAGGATTCAAACTGATACATTAAATTATCTCACCACTGAGAAATGGAACACAGAGTAGAAGTTTCTAATTTTAGTTGATACAAAGAAAAATGAACTTTTATAATGAACTAAAGGAGCACACTTTTCATTTTAGGAAGCTCTTTTGTTACCTGGTAAACTTACTGAGTCTCCATTATGTATGATTAAGATTAAAGCCTCCATAATATTGGAAAGCATAAACCAGAGAACATTTGATATCTGTCTCCAGGGTTCTGGGATTTCTACACCAAACCCTAATATGCCAAGCACTACCCTGACACACTTCACACACAAGACAAGGCAGGACTTACAAACGGCTTGGCACAGAGTTCCTCAGAAATAGGATGATTTCCCAGGGCCCTCACAGCAATGGAGAAGCAGTCAGATTACGGAAGCCCTCCCACTCCAAGGAGAGTCTCTTGGCCCCCCCTGTAGACATGATGGACCACCACTGGACTGAAGGAGAATCCTGAGAGAATGTCAGAGCATGATAACGTTGGATAGCAGATGTTCCTCTGTGAGAGGCAGAGAAATAACACTAGGCTTCTCAAACTAATTTACGTACAAGGAGAGGTAATCAAACCACAGCTTAAGGTCCACCTTCCTCCTTCAGACCTGGACCTCCCCTCCTCGGTCATCTGCCTCATTCATTCTCACCTACCTGGATGGAAGGCTATGGACTCCTTTCTCTTCACATCCCAGAGCTGCTTCTCTTGCTCCAAAAAGATCACCAGGTCTGGCTTCCACACAACGAGACCTGTTTATTAGAAAAAATGGCTAGGAGTATTACTGGAGACTCTAACTTTCAACCCACTATTGTGCTCAGTGGGGAAGAGAGAACACTCCAGGATTCTAGAAAATGATTTCTCAAACACTGTTGATAAACATGTGGGAGTTTCAAATATTCACCTCATGATCTCCACTTCCAAGTACAAAATACAATAATAAGGAATTAAAAAACGGAGTTGAAGTTATAGGCAGTACCATTTTATGCTTTCAATGTTCAGTATTGACAGTAATCTACAGAAGTGATGATGTTCCCTTAAGGGAGGAGAAGCTAAAGCTGAAAAGGAAACATCATGAAGATTTCTCTCCACATCTACAAACACCTACTTATTTCCCTTTCTGCCTGGATCTGAATTCCAATTATTCAAAGAGGAATCTTCTAATAGACAGTCTTCAATGGAAGGAAAAAAAAACCCCTGAGTGTGGTTTAGGAAATCTGGAAGGAGTTATTCTCACCAAGGAAGAGGAGGTGTCCATAGTTCTCTAACATCACATCCCTGTACAATTCCTGCTGAGTGTGGTTCAGAAGTCCCCACTCCTCCTGGGAGAATTCTATGGCCACGTCCCTGAAGGTCAGCAGTCCCTGCAATGAATACCACAGTCACCAAGTGGCCCTTGACAGAGTTCACAATGGTCCCTAAGATGGAAGAGGGGTTAATGTCACCAGCTAGGCCCCAAGACCTGAGCTTCAGTGCTCACTGGCTTGTACCCACCAACTTTTATCTTACACTTTACTTAACCGTCTCTTTCCACCTTACCTTTTACTTCAATTAAAAGACCACATGGGCACAGTCTCCTGTGTTGGAAACCAAAACTATCCAACAAAAGTTTTGACTGCCCCGAGGAAGCACTTGGCCTGCCCAGTCTGAGTTTAACACCTGACTCATACCTGTGTAGATGGGAGCAAGGAGTAATCCATGGAGTGACCAACAGTCACTTTACCTCATTATAATATGAAAATCTCCATGGAAGGAGATGCACAGACATCATTTTCATAACATACAAAGTATGTAAAAAAAGTGCTGTGTTCATGTGCATGTGCAACCATGTGCCCATCTCTACATAAGATGACAAAGCCCCTCTTGCTGAATTTCCATCTGAACCCTAAGTAAAAGGAAACTGCCACCCCCTGGCTCTGGAGTCTCTGGAAGCTAGTCTTTGTGATCTCCTTATTGGCTGCAAATCAAGTTTCCTTTGTGTCACAAGCCCATCTGGTGTAGTTTCTATTGGTGACTCTATTCTGTTTCAGGATTTTAAGACACTCAAACATGTTAAGTGATTCATGTTTTTTGTTTTGTTTTGCTTTTTGTCTGAAAATACGAAAAAGTAAAATAGAAGGGTAACTGTGACCTAAGTGTGGAGTAAAATAAAAACCTAAAAGACGGAGGTCTGACCTAGAACCAACAGATGTAGAAATCATTATCCCTGCTCCACAAAGGTGAGAGCCTTCATTGTCCAGCGGAAACCTATGATGTGAAGGGGCCTGCGAGCTAAGGGTCAAGAAAGAATTCTTGAGACATTTTCGTGCAAAAAGCTGTTTTTATTAAAGGACAGGGACAGGACCCCTGGCAGAAAGACCTACACAGTCCAGTGAGAAACCATTAATAATATAGTTTCAAGTTGGGGGTAGAAATAAAGGAAGTTTCTGCAGGGATTTTCATATGTTAAAGAGGACTTACAGGACCCTGGAGGTCTGGCTATTGTCAGGCTGGTTGCTTTTTGCCTCTAGCGGAGCATTAACATTAAGGCAGGTGGGAATTCCTGATGCATGTCAGACTCTGCCAGTCTCAAGTATTTATCAATGGTCTGCAAGTTGAATTTCAGTTTACCTACATTTCTTTGACCTTTGTGCTCAACAGAAATGAGAAGCAAGAGAAATTCAGAAGAAGGAAGTTTCCACTTTAACTGTGATGGTTTCAACATATTGCTCAGTAAATCTAAGATCCTTATAAATATTAAGGGGGAAATACAAACTTTATAGGGGAGAAATCCGTCAGAGAGCACTAACCCAAGTAAAAGAAGGTAACGTATCAGCACCTTAGGCACACTGAAGGACGTATTATTAATGGTGTATTCTTGGGTCCCAAACAGTAAACCAGAATATAAATTGTATTATGAGAATACAGTGGATTTACACAAAGTTTAATCACATAGTTTCCATGTACTGTAATACCTAGCAAATCTAAATAGAGTATCTTTTTTATTCTAAAGAGCAAGACTCCCCTTTTTTCTCTAAAACTTCCTGAGTTATTCTGGGTCTCATATCCATTGTGCTTATTTATGCAATTTTTTACTTCTGGTCTACACAGAGCTCGTAACGAATCCAGATGGAACCTAATAAGAAATGTTTTCCTTGACTGATATCCAAGGCCAGAGCCCATCAGCAATAGGAATCTTGGACTCAATGCCTTCCTCTGTGGGTCTGTCACCAAGGGACTATTTATATCTGCAGGACTTTAATTCAAAGGGACAATTGTTGATAGACTATTGAAAGGTTGGAGAGAAGGGAGAGAAGGCTCTGGAATATAGGGAGGAAGTGTTCTAAAGACTTAATCTTAAGTCATTTTTTAAAATGTTTTAAAATTAGGGGAAAACAAAGCAGCAACATCATAACTAGAGGAATTAATATTTGCAATTCTTAAATTTCGGGAGTAAAAATGACATGCCATCTGAGTTGGGACGCAAGACTTACCTGAGAACTGGCCATTTCTTCTTCTTTCATGTCGTCCTCTAGATTTCTTTCTCAGATGAGATTCGTGGAGAAATCACAGCTGCATCAGGAGAAAATGCCTTTAAAGCCACCCACAGAGCCTCTGCACCTCTACACTGCTCGCCTGACAGCAGGACTTTGAAATGCAGAAAAGGCCCAAATTCCTAGTCCTTTGTGTCAGGAGCCTTTCAAAAACTATGAGCTCCTACTTGGAGGCCAATCCTTAGACTTTTCCTTCTTTGCTTTCAGGGGGCCTCCCCTCCCACCGACGCCCACAAATTCAGCTACAGCATAGGATCCATGTGCTGCATGGACCTGAGCCTTCCACACTCCTGTTAGCAGAGACCCTCTTCCCGCTCCTTGAGCCAAAAACTATACTCAAGTCTCATAAATCAATGGGAAGCCCTCGTGCTTAATCCTGGCCTCACTTAGGATCACCTGGAGCCCTTAATGAAAACAACAGTGTCTTTTCTACCCACACCAATAGACAGAATCTGAGGAGGGCACCAGCAAGGGTCGGTTTTGAAACTCCACACGTGATCCTATTGGGAAGCATTGGGGGGAGGCGACCAGGCAAAGAATGGCAACCAAGGCTATGATTGTTATCCAGATTTAAATCCATGCCTTTTCCACTGATCAGTTTCCGGAGATTTATACATTCTCCGTTTTTCCGCTACGCAGAGGGAGACACTCTTACAAATGGAGCTTTCCCTTATAAATGCAAATATCTCTTACAAAAGTAAACATACCGGGTTTCAGAGGTTTTCCTTTGTCTGCTGTTTCTTTAAAATAACAGCCTAGTGGCGCCTGGGTGGTTCAGTTGGAAGAGAGTCAGACTTGATTCCGGCTCAGGTCATGATCTCAGGGTCATGAGGTCGGGCTCGTGGAGCAAGGAGCCCGCTTAAGATTCTCTCCCTCTCCTCTTCATCCCCCTTCATCCCCCCCCCAGCTCACTCACACATTCTCGCTCTCTCTCTCTCAAAAAAAAAAACAAAAACAAAAACACACACACACACACACACACATTTTGGGATGGCAACATGTTCCTCTTAAATAGGCAAATGTTTATTTTCCTAAGTATCTGCCAGTTTCCCAAAGTGAATGTCCATTTTATACTCCCATCAACAATATAAAAGAATTCTGATTCCTCAATATTTTTGCAGAAATGTGGTGTTATCCTTTTCCTTTCTTTTAGCCCTTCTAGAAAATATTGAGTGATTGCTCACTGTAAAATATGAAATGGTCTTAATACAGTTATTCTGATGACTCAAAGTGAAACCACTTAAAAGCATAATGTTGAACAAAACCCAAAATGGCTGCATTAAAATGTCAGCAACGCTTGATATTAAATTAAAAGTCTCCTTTTCTCTCTTTTCGGCAGCTTTCCCTTCCCCCTTTCTACCCCCCCCCCCCCCCCCCCGTCCTCCCCAGGAATCCAGTACCACTCTGAAAACATAGTGAGTAAGTCTGCAAGCACAAACACAATTCCTGTCGAAACCGGC
>PITA01011158.1:0-10130 GCA_004023965.1 Spilogale gracilis | reverse complement strand
ATTTTATTTTGGATCTGAAGCACGAACGTCAATTTTCAACAACGGGATGAATGTTAGGAGAGGAAACCATTTTTTCTTCATCTGTTCTCAATTCCTTGGCCAGTCTAATAATTAAACTGACGTAAGACAAATTCACAAGAAAAAAAAATAATTTCTTAATTATAGGAAGCTCAAAGATATGAGGCTCAAAGACAGGGACTTGATGCTTACATGCCACTGTGACTTAAGAAGTGGGTAGGGATTTAGAATTTCAGAAAGGGGTAAGCATATTCACAGGAAAAAGGAAAGAGCAAATTTTGTTAAACAATTGTTAGCAACACCAGGCAGGCAACTCCTTATAATATAAAAGGGCTGATATCAGCAACATAATCAACCTAAAGGATCTTTTTTTAAGTTACATAGAAGCCCTGACAGTGCCCCTTTGCTCGACTTAGTACGTCTTTTAAATTTTAGCATGCACCTTTAGCCTGATTGATAAACCAAACCTCTCTGTATATCTATAGATAGCCAATTGCTTCCTAGAAAGACCTGGATCAGAACCCTCTTGCACAACCTCCCCTGGGGCTCCAACGCACCATCTCCAAGGACCTCAATATCTTTGCCTGGCACCAGGGAGTCGGCAGGCAAGTAAGCAAGAAGTGGGACAGATTGCTGTGCTCCTCTTTTACTGATTACTGGCCTCAAGTTCCTTTAAAAATCTTTGGGCCAGGCAGAAACTTTGGAGTTGATTTTTAGACAAGACTCTACCTTCTTCCCAAGTGGCTGTACTCCTGAATAAAGCTCATATTCCTTTCCAGGGAAAACTCCTGTCCTGAGTTATTAGCTTTTGGAACAACCTGCCACCAATTTTGGGGTTTTTTGGAAACAAAGTTGTGCGATCATTCAGTGCATCTGGTGGGAAAGAATTCTTGAGATGTTGAAGATGCAACTTAGTAAGTTTATTCAAGTAGCGGGGCGACAGGACCCCTGGGCAGAAAGAGCTGCACTTCAGGTGCACAAAGCCCCTGTGGTTCTAGACTTAGTGCTCAGGGGGAGGGGATCATGCAGGAAGTTTTAGAACACAATGTTTCTTCAAATTTCTACTCATATAACTACTCTTCCAAAATTTCTCGGGTGCTTCTCATTCAGTTCAATAGTAATTATGGGTGG
Source organism: Spilogale gracilis (assembly GCA_004023965.1). NCBI lineage: Eukaryota > Metazoa > Chordata > Mammalia > Carnivora > Mephitidae > Spilogale > Spilogale gracilis. Next base: position 8,981 of record PITA01011158.1, on the reverse strand, counting down.
GATATATAGGTAGTCGTGAGACCCTTTAAGAATGTAGCAATCAGCTACATTTGATTCTTTTTTTTTTTCTTTTTGGCTAGATTTGATTCTTTTTTTTGTTTGTTTGTTTTTTGTTTTTTGTTAAAGATTTTATTTATTTGACAGAGAGAAACACAGCCAGAGCGGGAACACAAGCAAGGGGAGTGAGAGTGGGAGAAGCAGGCTTCCCGCCGAGCAGGAAGCCCGATGTGGGACTCGATCCCGGTTCTCCGGGACCATGACCTGAGCACTGAGCCACCCAGGCGCCCCTAGATTTGATTCTTAAAAAAACTATGCAGGCCATAGCTCAACCTTCTGGGCTAAAGGTGAACATTTTTCTGTTTCTGTTCCTCATCATTTCACCCCTGAACAATTTTCTGCCTTTAAATATTTAAGGTTGTTGAAGGGTGAAGGGTGCATATTCTATAACTTCTTCAAGGTGACAGGGGTTGGAGAGATACCCCTACCCATGCACTGGAATTGGTCCCAATCTGTCCCTACGTGTAACTATTACAGAAGGCCATTGTTGTAGAGCCCAGGGGGGACCCTGAGGAGAATTAGTCTGGAGTAGTCAGTATGATCCATTGGCTGGGTAAAGGGGTCAGGAACAGCTTGTACATATCTCAACAATAGGAGAGAACAAAGCAAAAGAGAAAACAGTAGAATACTATAGTGAAAAATCAGAAAAGCAATGGAACAGAGAGAGAACAATGGAAAGAGAGAGACAAGTCACAAAGCAGACTCTTAAGGATAGAGAAAAAACTGATGGTTACCAGAGGGATGGTGGGTGGGGTGAAGGGTTAAACACATGATGGGAATTAAGGACTGGACTTGTGATAACCACTGAGTAATGCATGGAATTGCTTAACCACTATATCGCACAGCTGAAACTAGTATAACACTTGATGTTAACTAACTGGAATTAAAATAAAATCTTAAAAAATCAAAAACAAAGAAAAAGTGGTGTCAATCTGTTAAAATACTGATATATCGCGCACCAGGGGGCTCAGTGGGTTAAGCAACTGCCTTTGCCTCAGGTCATGATCGTGGACTCCTGGGATCATGTCCCCACATCTCCCAGCATCAGGCTCCCTGCTCCGCGGGGAGTCTGCTTCTCCCTCTGACCCTCCCCCTCTTGGGCTCACAATCACTCTCTCCCTCTCACATAAATAAATGAAATCTTAAAAAAAAAATATTGATGTATCTTGGCAATAGCAATAGATATACAGAATATTAGTTGATATGGCTGAAATGAAGAAATCTTCCCACATATCAGTAGAGGATAGCTAACTCTTCCCTAACAAGGCATATGATTGTACATTGACATTTCTTAATACTACTTCCGGCCTGAAAATTATTGAAATTATGACTCCTAGGCCATTATAGCAGAACAAGAATGCTTCTTGAATGCTTATAATCTGTATTTTCAACAAGGATCATACAGCAGATTTGAGATGCATAATACAGTCTATATATGATCTTACTATATTTTAATGATAGAACATACTGGTTTTTAATGTGTTACCACTGATATGTAGTGAATGATATATTATCCCACCACCAATATTAACCTACTTCACCTTAATTCAGAATATAGACAAGAGAGGGCATCTACCACCCATTTGATAACTAGTAATCCGCTTTCTCAGTGGCCTCAGACTTTACATAATGTGTGGTTTTATTTCCAACAGTTTATCTATTGCATCGGTTTCTCCTCCTTTTAACTCCTGAGACATCCACATGGGTATATTATAGATCATATAGGGGGACTGCTGACAGTTTAGCTAAACTCCTCCGTGATGGTGCTACTTGGCATCCATTCTGTGTCGTCAGTTGGATTACAGGGAACTGATTTCTTACTAGTGCATTCCCTAAACAATACCTTGAAGACTTACATGTTAATATAACTTCTTATAGGACACTTCAACCACTGCCCTTGTGAACAATCATCTCCACTGGAACCCTAGATATTCTCCTTGTGCACACTTTAGAGAAGAGTTTACCTAAATCTGTTTTAGTTTCAATAGGTCAACCTGGACTTTCCCAGGAACTCCAGAGCATTCTACCCACAGGTCCCAATAAAGAATTGAGCCCCATGTGAAAACTCCAATTTGTCTTTAAAGATAGATTCTGTCAAGAACCCCCACGTGAGGCTGCAGAGAATATCCAATGCCTCATGAAACCTTGATTTTGACCACATAGAACCCTAAACAGAAACTCAGCAAACCCACTGAAAGTCAGACATATAAACAGCAGAGTATTCTTTTTTACTTCCTAAATATGTGGAAATTGGTTATGGTAAAGTTGGAAAACATCTATGCAAAGGCAAAACATTAAATGTGAAATAAAAATTATTTATTCATTTTTAATTCAAACAAATTAAAGTAAAAACCCCCATTCATCGTCCCCAGTCAGTAATAGTTGGATCTTCAGATATACTGGCACACCAGTTTGAGGTGTATTCTCCTTGTGCAGTTTCAGAGGGTAAGTGAAGTTGTATTTGAAATCATGTAGCACACACACAAACTAAAATATTTTGCATTTCCTTTAATGTTTACATTAATATTGTCATCTCAAACTTACTGTCAATCAAATTGCTTTCCTTAATCAATGCTCTATCCATAAAGGTGGTGTTTTCACACCAATAGGAATGGATTTACTACATTTCTAAAACACCATATCTGGTGGTAATTGTCAATATAGCACCCTTGCTGAAACACCTTCTTTTTTATACATTTACATACTTAAATGTATCACTCTCCTACTATCACACACATCATGAAATGTGGATCTTTGATTCATACACATGGGACTTAACTGGGTGGTCCCTGGACACGGGATAGCTGTACCATCATAATTGCATTCTTACAATGAATGGCCAATTGTTGAACTGCCCTTGCAAATGGATTTAAAAAAAAAAAAAAAGAAGGCAGAAAAATGAGTACTATCCTATCAATTGTGCTTCCACTGTTAAAGAAATTAAACAGGGAAGCCATTGACTCTGGTGGCTCTAATGCCTTGGTAGCCTCTATAACCAAATCACAACTTAATTCACAGTCACTGCACTGGAAAGGAAGAAAATGAACTTAAGAACAAAGAATTACAGTAAACTAGGCTTTCCAAAAATAAGGCAACTACTTAAGGTATATCCAATCAAACACTGCCCTTACTTTGCTTTCGAATCCTCTCAATAAAAACCTCACTAGTGGCTCCTACAGGTGAGACATCCCTAATTTTTTTGATGAAGATAGATACACTGATTTTTATTTGTGTCATATATACACATATTTTATATATAAATATATATATATTTGTGTCTTATATATATACACACATATTATGTGTATTTATGTATGTATGTGTGTATATATATCTATATAGAGATTTTATTTATTCATTTGACAGAGAGAAACACAGCTAGAGAGGGAACACAAGCAGGGGGAGAGAGAGAGAGGGAGAAGCAGGCTTCCTGCTGAGCAGGGAGCCTGATGGGGGCTGGATCCTGGGACTCCAGGGCCATGACCTGAAACGAAGGCAGATGCCCAATGACTGAGCCACCCAGTGGCTTTATATTTTTATATATTCATATTTTTGTTTATATTTTATTCATTCAATTAATTGATAAGGGGAGGGGAAGAAGGCAGAAAGAGGGAATCTCAAGCAGACTATCTGTAGAGCTCTGCTAGAGGCCCAAGGCCAGTCTTGATCTCACCACCCTGAGATCATAATCTGAGCCCAAACCAAGTGGGAGACCTAAGAACTCAGCCACTCAGGTTCGCGATGGCTAACAAATTGAGTAAACAGATTAAATTGTCAACACTTGAAATTTTCAATGTATATTACTTCATCTTTTTTTTTTTTTTAAAGATTTTATTTATTTGACAGAGAGAAACACAGCCAGAGAGGGAACACAAGCAGGGGTAGTGAGAGAGGGAGGAGGAGGAGCAGGCTTCCTGCTGAGCAGGGAGCCCGATGTGGGACTCGATCCCGGATCTTCGGGATCATGACCTGAGTGGAAGGAAGTAGCTTAACCAACTGAGCCACCGGGCACCCTCTACTTCATCTTTTATGATCACAGTGCCACCTTTGATTTTGACCAGCTTCTCAAGTGGCCTAAGCACCTTGCCCCCGTTTGAAGGGGACAGCTGACTCAGTGCGACAGGTTTCCCCGCTCTACTCTGCCACCTTTTGCACATGTGTACAATGCACCAATGCGATTCTGCCAGACTTCCCCCTCGGTGATGGCTTCCCACGGCACCTGTGCACCGGCCTCTCTCTGGGTCAAAACCTGCAGTCATCCCCAACTTCCTTCACCAGCCGGGGTCTTCAGAGCACCCCACCTGAATCCCGTCCCAGCCAAGCCCACACACGTCACTTCACAGTTCTGGAAAGCTAGGAGCAAAGTCTATGGACAGACCAGTCCTCCTTCTGACTGCTATTACACCGAGTATGTTAGACGCCCTCTGCCTTCCCTAGTGCCAAAAGTTCACACGTGTGCCGCAGACCAGAAACACAGTCATTCATATGGCTTCCCCCTGCAAGGCACAGAACCCCATGACCCTCCCTCAAAGTGAGGGAATTAGGCAGAGTCGCGGTCATCTATGCCATGCAACTTTGCTTTCTTTGTTCTCCCTTTCCACCTGACTAGTTCTGAGAAACACTTTTCTTCTTACACCAAAAATTATATCAGACCCTTTCTCTGCTCCTACTTTTAGCTTGCTCACGTCAAGCCTCAAGCTTCACCCTACCCTTTTAAAACATGATGATTATTGAGATAATGAGAAAAATAATCATAGTAGTATGGTAGCTGCATTGTAACTAACTAGTTTAAACAATAAAAATCTGATAACCACCCAATCGCTTGTTCACTTCCCTGCATTTAAAGGGGAGGCAGAAAGTATGATTTGTCTCTAATTTGGTTGTTCCTTAGATCAGACTTTAACCAGAACATCCTGTGTAATAGTTGGGGTTTTCATGGGCACTATCGTCACACAAGATTGATGAATCATAACCTAAAAGAAACTCTGTGATCTACATAGAAACTCTTTGTTCTTATATGTAACACTGTGCTATAAATAAAGAGCCCTGAGAACAGTGTTTTCAGGAGATCCCCATACCACACTCCGAGTCCAGTCTCCTCACTGGAAAGCGCTGGCGCCTTCCTCACTTTTTTTAAAATTCTTATTTATTTATTTATTTATTTATTTATCATTTTATTCATTTGACAGAGAGAAACACAGCTAGAGAGGGAACACAAGCAGAGGGACTGAGAGAGGGAGAAGCAGGCTTCCTGCCAAGTGGGCAGCCCGATGCAGGGCTTGATCCCGGGTCTCCGGGATCATGACCTGAGCCGGAGGCAGTCGCTCACCAACTGAGCCACCCAGGCGCCCCCCCCTTTTAAAAGATTTTATGTATTTATTTGATAAAGAGAGAGATCACAAGTAGGCAGAGAGGCAGGCAGAGAGAGAGGAGGAAACAGGCTCGCAGAGAGCCTGATGTGGGACTTGATCCCAGGACCCTGAGATCATGACCTGAGCGGAAGGCAGAGAGAGGCTTAACCCTCTGAGCCACCCAGGCGCCCCCTCCTCACCTTTAGATCTCAACTGTTGCTGGGGCTGGCCCTCTGGCACATGCGCACACATCAAGATCCTGGGCACAGCACCTGCCATGGTGCAGAGGGACCCAGAGCAGGTGAGGATAAGGAACTGGACATAGAGGATCACTCTGTGCAATATGAACTCATAAAGCTCCCATCAATCCCACCTCTCCAGCAGACCTTCTGACACCCTAGATTCTGGATTCATTTTTAAGTACATACCTCAGCTGCCCCAGAATTTGCATCAGGAATAGTAGTTTTGCCTAAATGGGGTTTTGCAGAGCCTAACACAGACGTGTCAGTTCAGATTCTGTCAAAAATGACATCAGACCACAAAATTGCCCTCCACGGCTCCCCTGCCAGTCCCTGTGCCTCCCGTCTCAGAACAGCTCAGAGAACACGGTTCCTGGCAGCTCCACCTGGGGCGCCCAAACTGGCATTCACACTCTCCTGAGACTCAGACTCAGACAAAACAGAGTAAAGGACTAAAAACTTAGGAAGTCAGTTTCACATGTCTGGTTGGAACACTACTTCCAAGTTAACACATAGCATCCCACCTTCCATTCCTGGGATATCCATTCATAGTCCACACATTAAAATTAACTAAATACATAAATGAAGATGATGAATCAAATTTCCTTTCCTTTCTCTCTCCCAGTCTGCTCTCTATATTTATGCTATCATGGACAACAATACTTTTAAGATTAATGATCATGAAAAAGAAGAGAATCTCTACAATCCTTGGGAGGCCTAACCAGCATCCAAATCCCCCTGGGAAAAATAAACAAATAGTACCCAATTCCCAGGGCTTTTGAAAGATTAACATGCATAATGTATGTAAGATTCCCAGCATAGTGTCCTGGGTCCAGTTCATCCTCCTACACCTGGAGCATGTAGTAGATGCTCAATAAATATTCCTTTGATGAGTGAACACATACTCTTTAACCCAATCAGTCTTGCTCAGCACCAGAGCCTTATCTAGTCCCTTCCCAGCTTGCAGGGAATGAGCAGAGAGTGTCTTGTTCCCAGGAGATGCCATCCTTCACTGTGAATGGAAGTATTTGTGTTGATCTAAGATGATTGGGTATAAGGGATTCAGGTTTGATCTTAAGCCTTCTCAGTGCTACTGGAAATGATGTCTGGGGATAGCAACTCAATGGTGGTTAAAAACACAAATTAGGGGCTCCTGGGTGGCTCAGTTGGTTAAGCCACTGCCTTCGGCTCGGGTCATGATCCCGGAGACCCAGGATCGAGTCCCACATTGGGCTCCCTGCTGGGCGGGAAGCCTGCTTCTCCCTCTCTCACTCCCCCTGCTTGTGTTCCCTCTCTCGCTGTGTTTCCCTCTGTTAAATAAATAAATAAAATCTAAAAAAAAAAAAAAAAGGATTCTCTGGCCCTACACTCAGATATCACTACTCCCTAGATCTGCATCAAGCTCTTTAATTTGTGTTTGTTTGTTTGTTTTTAAGATTATTTATTTATTTATTTATTTGACAGAGAGAAACATAGCTAGAGAGGGAACACCAGGAGGGGGAATGAGAGAGGGAGAAGCAGGCATCGTGGGGATCAGGGAGCCTGATGCGGAGCTCGATCCTGGGACTCCGGGATCATGACCTGAGCGGAATGCAGGCGCTTAATGACTGAGCCACCCAGGTGCCCCAGAGAATCTGTTTTTATTTTTATTTATTTAAGATTTTATTTATTTGACAGAGAGAAACACAGCCAGAGAGGGAACACGAGCAGGGGGAGTGAGAGAGGGAGAAGCAGGCTTCCCGCAGAGCAGGGAGCCCGATGTGGGACTCGATCCCGGGTCTCCGGGATCATGACCTGAGCCGAAGGCAGTCGCTTAACCAACTGAGCCACCCAGGCGTCCCAAGATCTGTTTTTAATGGGAACCTCGAATGGTTTATATACATATGAATTTTTTAAAGTTATTTATCTAAGCAATCTCAATATCCAACAAGGGACCTGGACTCATGACCCACAATCAAGAGTCACATGCACTACAAACTGGGCCAGCCAGGCACCTCTAAACATACATCAAATTTTGAAAAGCAATATTTAGAAAATTCGTTCTCAGCTTTGGGATCCTGTCAGGATCCCCTGTGTAGATTTTAGAACTGCCATCTCCAGGGTCCCAATCCCAAAGCTTCTGTCACTTAATCCTCGATAAAGCCTAGCATCAGTTAGGTCTTAATGACATGGACCAATTTAGTCCACTGTAAGGCCAATGTAAACACTGAGGCTCCCAGGTGCATTTCTGAGGAAAGAGCACAAGGTCTTGATAAGAGAAAGCCTCCATCTTCCTTGATAAGAGAGAGCTATTCTATATAAGTTTGGAGAGGGTCAGTCTACCCCACATTCCTGATGTTCTACCAGAATTTGTGTGTCTTCAGGAGACAGATGCACTTAAAAGAAAAAAAAAAAAAAAGCGCAAGAAGAGTAAAAGACATTGGAGCCTCCACTTAGAAACTCCCTAAATGTCTTTCATATGCCTCCACAATCAGTGGAATAGCAATCAAATCACGTATGCCCTCACTGGAATGGGGGAGAGTTTTGGATTTCACTGTGAATGCCATGGAAGACACTAAAATAGAAGGTAGTCCTTCGAGGATATAGGAGCATGTGAAGAGTGAGACAGGAGCTGTTCCCCTGTGACCACCAAAGAAATAAACCTTGTTTACCAGGATCATTCATTCAATAAGAGCATCCCAAAACACAGTTTTTTTAAAAAAAAAGATTTTTTAATCTTTTAAAAAGATTAAAAGGTGCCTGGGTGGCTCAGTGGGTTGAGGCCTCTGCCTTTGGCTCAGGTCATGATCTCAGAGTCCTGGGATCGAGGCCTGCATAGGGCTCTCTGCTCAGCAGGGAGCCTGCTGCCTCCTCTCTCCACCTGCCTCTCTGCCTACTTGTGATCTCTCTCTCTCTGTCAAATAAATAAATAAAAAATCTTAAAAAAAAAAGATTTATTTGTTTGTTTGTTTGTTTATTTGATAAAGAGGCAGAGCATGTGTGAGTGGGAGGAGACACTGAGTGAGGAGAATCCTCAAGCAGTGAGGGCAGAGCCTGTTGTGGGGCTAGATCATAGGACTCTGAGATCATAACCTGAGCCAAAACCAAAAGTCAGATAGCCAACCAAATGAGTACCCTCATCTCCTAGAGGACATTTTAAGACTGTTTTCTCCTTTGACCCTCATTTGTGTGATCTGCTTCATTGATTCCCACCTACTTGGGTGGGTGACTACTGTCTCCTTTCTCTTCATATGCCAGGGTTCTTTCCTTTCCTTTTCTTTTTTTTTTTTAATTCTTTTTTTTTTTTTTTTAATTTTATTTATTTATTTGACAGAGAGAAACACAGCTAAAGAGG
>PITA01011157.1:15024-68176 GCA_004023965.1 Spilogale gracilis | reverse complement strand
TTATTGTTGGAGGAGCCCACTTTCAAATGATATAGGGGGATTGGAACTGGTTGTATATAGGGGTAGTATTGAATAGGGATGTGGGATTGACTTGGAGCTTGTATCTACATGTACACGTAAAAGAGAGAATAAAGGAAAGAGGAGAGAAGAAAGGGAGAAACAGAGAGAGCTAACAGGGAAACAAGAGGGAACAACAAAAACAGAAAATACAGGGGTGTGTTTGAATTTCAGGGTAAAAAAGAGAAAGAAAAAAAAGAAAAAAAAGAAAAAAGAAAGAAAAATTAAAAAGAATATATATATATATATATATATATATATATATATATATATATATATATATATATACAAAAAAGTAAAAAATGTTATGGGGTGTTGTATTGGGTATCACGTTGTGATAAGAAGGGGGATAAAAATTGAAAGATGGAAAACCGTGAGAATGTAATTTTAAGCTTAAAGTGGAAGCTTTAAAAGTAAAACTAGAAAAAAGATTAAAAAAGTAAATGAGGTGGAAAACTTTATCAATGAGTTGTAGAGTTTTTGGTACTTGTAGTCAGTGCCAGGAGTTTAATAAATTGCCTTTCCCCCGATTTGGGGTTTTGCATTGGAATGTTGTCCTCCTGAGCTTCTGGGGTGCTTTCTGGGGGCGGGGCGTGTCATTCCCTTTCAGTCCTTCTACCTAGTTTGAGTCTCTTGGCCCCCCTGCTAGAGGCCTGTCTCAATGGCAACCAGACTATCAGGCTGCAATTCTGCAATTCTGGTAGCGGAGGGTTGTTCTTTTGCATCTTTTTTCTGCAGTTGAGGAAGTCAAGTCAGAGCAGGATATCTGTGCCCAGACCTCCCTTCCAGTTCGAGCCTCTACACAGGGAGGGGCTCTTTCCAGCCTCCCAGTTGGCAGTCTGTCACAGCCAGGCTGGTGCAGACGTTGTATTGATTTCTGCCCCCGTCACCGCTTGTCGTTTCACTCCCGCACCTCAAAGCCACAACTCCTTTTGGATCACGCGACTTTGTCTGCGCCCTGGGACCTGGGGCCTCTCCGGTCCCACAAAAGTCTGTAAAAAACGTCTTCCCGGGGGGGGGGTCTACACGCGGCCCACGGTGTGGAGAGGAATGGGAGAGAAGGGCAGAATAGAATCCACTCCCACTGCTTTCCCGGCAGCTGTGGCGGCTCAGGCGGAGGCAGGCGGCTCTGTGCGCGCGCCAGGGCCGGGGCCCGCCGGGGCGGAGGCGGGCGGCTGTGCGCGTGCCAGGGCCGGGGCCCGGCTGGGCGTGGGCGGGCGGTTGCGTGCCGGGCCAGGGCCCGCCGGGGCGAGGGAGGGCGGCTGCACGCACGCCGGGGCCGGGGTCCGCCAGGGCAGAGGTGGAGGCCGGGCAGCGGGAAAAGAAAGAAAATAAAAGATTTTTAAAAGTCTCCTTGCCTTGCCCCGGGCTCCGCTGTGTTTAGCTTCTTTCTAGCCCCGATTCAGGCTGTAATCTGCTGTTATTCCTCACTCGCAGAGCACTTTCGTTTTGGGGTATTTGTTTTCAATGGTTCAGCTCTGCGGGCTTCCTCCCCCACTCCCCTGTCTCTGGGGGCAAGCCTCCAGACCCTCCAATTTGTTTCTACCTTTTTGCCAATGTTCTTTGTCTCTCGTGGAGGTCCAGAAGTGGGAAATATCACATTTCAGGCTGGTTTCATGGGTGTTCACAGTGGTCTTGTAGTGGTTTTTTTGCTGGAATTCAGCTCTCTTCAGGGAACTCCCCGAAATGCGGTCACCTGGCCTTCCGCCATCTTGACCCCCTCGATATACACATTTTTTTTAAAGATTTATTTATTTTAGAGGGAAAGAGAGATTGGGGGGAGGAGCTGAGGGAGATGGAGAGAGAGAATCTCATGCAGACTCCCCACTGAGTATGGATCCCAACATGAGGCTCGATCTCATGAAATTGAGATCATGACTTGAGCAGAAATCAAGAGTTGGGAGCTTAACCAACCCAGCCACCCAGGTACCCCTACGTAATTTAATATAACTCAGGCATAAAAAAGAATCATATCTTGCCATTTGCAAAGACAAGGTTAGAGCTCAACAGTATAATGTTAAGTGAAATAAATCAGAGAAAAAGAAATATCATATGATTTCACTTATATGAAGAATTTAAGAAACAAACAAAAATGAACAGAAGGGAAACAGAGAAAGTCTAATAAAGAAATAGACCCTTAGGTGTAAAGAAGCTAATGGTTAAGACGGGAGGTGGGTGGGGGATAGGTAAAATAGGTAATGGGGATTAAGGAGTATACTTATCATGATGAGCACAGATTTTGTATGAAATTGTTGAAACACTGTATTGTATATCTGGAACTAAAATAACATTGTATTTTAACTATTGTGGAATTTAAATAAAAAAACCCTTCCATTTAAAGTGAGCTATTGGTGTAGTCTCCTTATATATTTATAGTTTAATTTGTTATTGTTTCCTTCTCTTTTATTCTCTTATTATATTGCTTTTATATCAGTATTTTATTCAATTTAATGGAAAATCAACAATGTTATTGCTCTATGTGAATAAACAGGAATTCTTCAGTGACAGTCCCAAGTTGATAGCCTCCTATAATTTCCACAGAAAGCTTTTAGTCAAGGTCTGCCCATACTTTCCAAACTTACTGTCATTTTTCTAAGAAATTTTTGACTCTGTGTTATTTTTCCATAGATGATTGAAAAAACATATCCAGTTAATAAGAGACCAAGGCTTTGAAAGGGTGAATGTCAAAAGTAAATTAGACCTCTGATGACCTGAACTCCAAGGAAAATCAAATGGAACATTTCTTCTATGAATTTGCAATTGCATATTGGAAAGCAAAGAATAAGATAATCATTTTTCTGTTTGTTTTTCACTTTCATGGAAACTTCATCCTTATATGCTTTTAGATGGTCGCATTTTGCTGACGTTTACAAACATTTCATGTTGATCTTACATGGGTCACATCAATCACCTATACAGTTTCAATGACACTCTGTTAAATAAACTGTCATGCAAGATTTATAGAGAATTTGATAGAAGTAAAAAGTTGTAGTTTAACTTTAAAGATGCATTGCCCAATTTTCTGAGGTGTAATACCACGTCTAAAACACCATTAAGCTTTTTCTAGCAATAAAAAGAAAAAAAATATTCTCTCACAATTTTATTTGCATAACCTTCTTCTTCCAAACACTGGAGGTGGGAGTAGAAAGGAGAAACTGACCCCTAATTTCATACTCCTCAGGTGTTATGGTTGTGCATTGATCCCATGTTAAGAAACACTATGTGTCAGTTAATAGTATTTGGAATTTATTCACTAAAGAACAATTAAATGAGTCTTTAATCCATTCATGCAAATAAGTGCTTCACTCAAAACCTTGAGTCATTGTATTCTGAATTCAGACATATATGGATGACAAAGATGGCACAATTCATTCCTCACACATTATTAAAGTATCCCAGTGGAGGAGGGTTACTAAAAAGCTAGGCTGGAATACATAAATTTTTTTAATAAGAATAATTACATTTCAAGACCATTTAATTTAATTTTAAGCTAGCAACTGCATTAAACATTTGGGTAGTTGTTGTGTGTGTGTGTGTGTGTGTGTGTTTGGTCTTTTGCTTCTTTCATGCAATTAAAAACCAGTGTTCATTTGAACTAGATTTGTAAGGAACCACTAAAACTTGAGCAAATTGTGCAAGGAAATAAATAATAATGTTATACTGCAATTATGTTTGCAATTATATCTCATTGTGATGAGAGAATAGATAATAAAAATTTTTAACAAATTAACATCATGGATCTCTCTTTTTTATTTGCATATGAATTTGTTAAAAAGTGCTAATTTGGAATATAATTCCATATTGAAGCACTGTTCTAATCCCCCTTGTAAGTTTCCTTGTTTAATACTCTACTTACTGACAGATATGGGTTATTTCCCTTGTTATCTGTCCTCGGGAAAATTTTAAAACTTTCTAAATCATTGAGTTTTGTTGTCTGTAAAAGAAGAGTATATTCTGGTAAGGAATAATGAATATTTTTAAAATTTTAGACCCTTATGTTTAAAATAGTAACATATATGCTAAAACCCAAACACAAGTGCTTAGTTAATTATCTAGCATTTGTTAAAGTACATACTATTTACTCAGCATTAAGGTTATGTATTGGTTATGTTTATAAAGGCAAGACTGGACCTTTAGTATAATCAAATGTGCTTTTAAAAATAAGTTCTTCTATAACAGAATTCAACTTTACAAATGGTTACAGTATACAAACTATTATTCATGAAAGAAATCCCATAGCAATTTTGCATTTTAAACATAGCATTCATAATTCATTGACACATAGAGAGTTTAAAATTTAATAATTTTATAGCAATAAAATAATATTCCTATAAAAAGTTAACATGTAGGTATTTCAAAAACTAAATTTCTCCTTTGATAATATTTATTAAACTTCTGTTATACTTATTATAATCAAAATATCATTTTTCAAGTTTCTTTGTTTAAGAAACTATAGTGAATCCTATCATGTTTTATTCCAATAATAGCAGGCTGAGGTTTTCAGGTTTCTATTCTTTCATTTTTACTTTATTTTATTTTTAAAGATTTTTTTATTTATTTGACACAAGAGACACAGTGAGAGTGGGAACGCACAGGGGGAGTGGGAAAGGGAGAAGTAGGCTTCCCTGCTGAGCACTGAGTCCAATGCAGGGCTCAATCCCAGGACTCTGGGATCATGCATAACCTGAGCCAAAGGCAGACATTTAATGACTGAGCCACCCAGGTGTCCTACTCTTTTATTCTTAAATAACATATTCTTCATTTGTTATGAAATCAAAAAAAGAAGTTTCTAAGTTATCAAGATTTTAGGGGGAACAAGCTTGATTTTCAAATTAAGGCTTAACTAGCAATTCAATAGTAGAAACACATTTTGAGAATCACTGAAAAATCTTATACTAGTTAAACCATAAGTAATGGAAAACAATAATATAATACAAAGACAGCTTCGTATTTTAAGTCTATTAAAAAAAATCAAGATCCTGTTAATGGTATTTTCACTTTACCAAGGAGAATTTGAGTAAAGAAATTTAGCATTAGTAATAGAAATGCTAATCAGTCTACTTAATAGCACCAGGTCTGCACACTTGCTATCACATCAGAGCTGTTTTTATTACAAAACTACTGCCATTCTAATCATTGGTTTTGGTAAACTGACATTTAGGGGCCTCTCATGCACTAAGGGAAACTAAACATTATCTCAGAAAGTTGAGATGAGAAAGAATGAACCAGGACATTTAAACTATCTTTAATATTTACAAGATAAGTTTGTTAAGTTAAAGGTCAAAAAATATGTTTGCATTCTACATTAATTTGTCACACAAACGTCGAGGTTAGCATTCAAATGAGCAAACATATAAAGCCTACGGCATGGTGCCAGGTACATAGTGAGTGCTTAAAAGCATTTTTTAAATAACTGAAAGAACTTTCTTAGAAATCATTTTAAAGTTACAGGGAAGATGGCGGAAGGCCCGTGACCCCATTTCAGGGAGTCCCCTGACGTAAGCGCAATTTGTGCAAAAAACACTAAAAGAGGGGCGCCTGGGTGGCTCAGTTGGTTAAGCGACTGCCTTCGGCTCAGGTCATGATCCTGGAGACCCAGGATCGAGTCCCATATTGGGCTCCTTGCTCGGCAGGAAGCCTGCTTCTCCCTCTCTCACTCCCTCTGCTTGTGTTCCCTCTCTGGCTGTATTTCTCTCTGTCAAATAAATGAAATCTTTAAAAACAACAACAACAACAACAACAACAACAACAAAAAACAAAATGAAACATTACAAGGAAACTGTGAGCACCCAGGAAATCAGCCTGAAATATATTTCACACTTCTGGATAACCACGGGGGATGAAGAGCATTGGCAAAGAGGTAGAGTGGAGTGGGAGTGATCAGAGGGATATTCAAAGATAAGGGGCACTGGGGAGGAAGCCCGCAGAGGCAATCCATTGGAAAGCAATAGCTCAGCACGAAAGTTCTCTGTGTTTGGGGAACAACAGCAGATTACGGTATGATTCAAAGCAAAAAGAAATGGAGTGCCTAAGGGGCAGTCGGGGAAACGGGGATATAGATCTGTGGAGAGAAAGGGAGCCCCGGTACCACACGAGGGAATGCAGCGAAGCAGAGGCTATTTAAAACTGCCAAATTTTTTTTCTGCCACTTTTTTTTTTCCTCCTCTGCTTTTCTCTGCCGCTTTTCTCCACCCCGTGGGACAGGCACGGACCCCCCAGGGAAGGCAATTTTGCAAACTTGAGCATGACGAGTAGGGCTGCAGGACCTCAGTCCCTCTTGCATGGGTGTGCACCATAGACTCCCTGGGCAGAGATAAGGTCGCAGGACTCAAAATTAGTTGTGGTTTCTGTGGTGTGGAAGTGAAACAACAAGCAGGGGCTTTGGACACGAATCAAACCAGCGTCTGCAGCTGCACCTGGTTGTGACAAGTGGCGAAGGGAGAAGACACAGGAAGAGGCAGTGGGCACCTACATCGTCCAGAGGGTTGCTAATTAGGGGCTCTCTCTGGGAAGGAGGTCTGATGGCAAATAATTAGGATTAGAGCAGAGATGAATGATTCAGAAACTAGAGATACAGTAGAACACGTCAATGAAACTAGAAGCTGGTTCATTGAAAGAAAAAATAAGATCGATAAACTATTGGCCAAACTAATCCAAAAGAAAAGGGAGAAGACCTAAATTAATAAAATTATAAATGAAAGGGGAGAGATAAGGACTAACACCAAGGAAATAAAAACAATCATCAGAAATTACTATCAACAATTAAATGCCAATAAGATTAACAATCTAGAAGATACGGATACATTCTTAGAAACCTATAAACTTCCAAGACTGAAACAGGAAGGTATTGACAATCTGAAGAGACATATATCTAGTAATGAGATTGAAGAGGTGATCAAAAACCTCCCCAAAACAAGAGTCCAGGATCAGACTGATTCCCTCGGGAATTCTACCATACTTTCAAAGAAGAAATAACACTTATTCTCCAGAATCTGTTTCAAAAATAGAAACAGAAGGAAAACTTCTAGACTCTTTTTATGAAGCCAGCTTTACTCTAATCCCCATACCAGACAAAGACCGCATCAAAAAGGAGAACTTCAGACCAATATCGCTGATGTATATGGATGCCAAGATTCTCAACAAGATCCTTGCCAACAGGATCCAACAATACATTAAAAAGATTATCCACCATGACCAGGTGGGTTTTATCCCAGTGATGCAAGGGTTTTCAAAACTCGCAAATCAATCAATGTGAGAGAACAAATCAATAAGAGAAGAGAGAAGAACCACATGGTACTATCATTTGATGCAGAAAGGCATTTGACAAAATACAACATCTGTTCCTGATTAAAACTCTTCAAAGTATAGGGATAGAGGGAACATTCCTCAACCTCATAAAATATATCTACAAAAAATGAACAGGGAATGTCATTCTCAATGGGGAAAAACTGACAGCCTTCCATCTGAGATCAGGAACAAGACAAAGATGCCCACTCTCACCACTATTGTTCAGCATAGTGTTAGAAGTCCTAGCAACAGCAATCAGACAACAGAAAGAAATTAAAGGTATTCAAATTGGCAAAGAAGGAGTCAAACTCTCTCTCTTTGCAGATGACATGATACTCTATGTGGAAAACCCAAAAAAACAATACCCCCAAACTACTAGAACTCATACAACAATTCAGTAATGCGGCAGGATACAAAATCAATGAACAGAAATCAGCTGCATTCTTATACACTAACAATGAAAATACAGAAAGGGAAATCAGAGAATCTATTCCCTTTACCATATCACCAAAAACCATAAGATACTTAGGAATAAAACTAACCAAAGAAGTTAAGGATCAGTACTCGGGGAACTACAGAACACTCATGAAAGAAATTGAAGAAGACACAAAAAGATGGAAGAGCATTCCATGCTCATCGATTGGAAGAATAAACATTGTTAAAATGTCTATACTGCCAGGAGGAATCTATACTTTCAATGCCTTTCCAATCAAAATTCCACCAACATTCATCAAAGCGTTGGAACAAACAATCCTAAAATTTATATGGAACCAAAAAGACCCCAAATTGCTAAGGAAATGCTGAAGAAAAAAAGCAAAGCTGGGAGCATCTCATTACCTGACTTCAGGCTTTATTATAAAGCTGTGATTACAAAGACAGCATGGTACTGGCACAAAAACAGACAAATAGACCAATGGAACAGAATAGAGAGTCCAGATATGGACCCACAAATCTATGGTCAAATCATCTTTGACAAAGCAGGAAAAAAAACTAGTGGAAAAAAGACAGTCTCTTCAATAAATGGTGCTGGGAAAATTGGACAGCTACGTATAGAAGAATGAAACTAGACCATTCTCTTACACCACACACAAAGGCAAACTCGAAATGGATGAAAGACCTTAATGTGAGGCAGGAATACATCAAAATCCTGGAAGAGAACATAGGCAGTCACCTCTTTGACATTGGCCACAGCAACTTCTTTCAAGACACGTCTCCAAAGGCAAAGGAGACAAAGGCTAAAATGAACTTTTGGGACTTCATCAAAATAAAAACTTCTGTAGGAAAGAGTCAACAAAATGAAGAGGCAATCCACGGAATGGGAGAGGATATTTGCAATTGATACTACAGACCTAGGGCTTATATCCAAGATCTATAAAGAACTACTCAAACTCAACATCCAAAAAGAAAATTAACACAACAAAAAATGGACAAGAGACATGAAGAGGCACTTCTCCATAGAAGATATCAAATGGCTAACAGACGCATGAAAAAATGTTCATCGTCACTAGCTATTGGGGAAATTCAAATCAAAACCACACTGAGATACCACCTTACATCAGTCAGAATGGCCAAAATTAACAAGACAGGAACCAGCAAGTATGGAGAGGCTGCAGAGAAAGGGGAACCCCCTTACACTGTTGATGGGAATGCAAGTTGGTGCAGCCACTTTCGAAAACAGTGCGGAGATTCTTTAAAAAAAAATAAAAATAGGGGCGCCTGGGTGGCTCAGTTGGTTAAGCGACTGCCTTCGGCTCAGGTCATGATCCCAGAGACCAGGGATTGAGTCCCACATCGGGCTCCCTGCTCGGCAGGAGACCTGCTTCTCCCTCTCTCACTCCCCCTGCTTGTGTTCCCTCTATGGCTGTGTTTCTCTCTGTCAAATAAAATCTTTAAAAAAAATTAAAATAGGGCCACCCTATGACCCTGCAATTGCACTACTGGATATTTACCCCAAAGATACATATGTAGTGAAAAGAAGGGCCATATGTACCCCAATATTCATTGCAGCAATGACCACAATCACTAAACTGTGGATAGAGCCAAGGTACCCTTCCACAGATGAGTGGATAAAGACAATGTGGTACATATATACAATGGAGTACTACACCTGCATCAGAAAGGTTGAATATCCAACTTTTGTAGCAACATGGACTGGATTGGATGAGGTTATGCTGAGTGAAATAAGCCAAGTAGAAAAAGTCAAGTATCACATGGTTTCTCTTACTTGTGGTACATAAGGGGTAATATAGAGGACGGTAGGAGAAGAAAAGGAAATGTGAAGTAGGGTAATTCAGGGACAGAAATAAATTTAAAGTAAAAAAATAAAGTAACAGTTAAAGTTCTTGCAGAACTAAAATTAATTCTTTAAAACAGTTTTATGTGGCATCTAGATGCCTTCTTATAGTCTTTAACAGGTCAATATAGTTTTTATAAATATTTCTTCTGAACTACAACGTAAGTTTCATATGACAACCAGTTTTGCATGGGCAAATTTGTTATCAAAGATTAAATAGCATGTTATTTTCATGTTTGAGGTGAAAAAATATTTTTGGAATGCTTTCATGTTTTGAATCCAATTACTTATGTTTAAAAACATCCATCACAAGAAATGCACTTGTGATAATCATTGGGTATTGTATATAAGTGGTAAAGTACTAAATTTTACATTTGAAATTAATGTTCTCCTGTATGTTAACTTACTGGAATTTAAATAAAAACTTGAAAAAAGAAAAATAAAAAAATAAAAACATACCTCTCGTTGCTTTTATTTTAAAATATTTTCTATTTTTAAAATGTCATACTACACAAAGAAATGTACAGATTAAATGCAATATTTATCAAAATACCAATAGCATTTTTCACAGAACTAGAACAAATAATCCTAAAATTATGGAACCACAAAAGACTCCAACGAGCCAAAGCAATTTTGACTAATAAAAATAAACCTGAAGGTGTCACAATCCCAGATTTCAAGATATACTAAAAAGCTCTACTAATCAAAATGTATGGTACTAACACAAAAATAGACAAATCAATAGAACAGAATAGAGAGCCCAGAAATTGACCCGTGATTACACGGTCAATTAATCTTAAACAAAGGAACTGCGTGAACTGTATGGTTACATGCAAAAGAATGAATTTGGACCACTTTCTTTTACCATATTCAAAAATAAACCCAAAATGGATTAAGGACCTAAATGGGAGACCTGAAACTATAAAAATTGTAGAAGAGAGCTCAGGTGGTAATTTCTCTGACATTAGCTGTAGCAACATCTTTGTAGATATAGTTCCTCAGGCAAGGGAACAAAGACGAAAATAAACTATTGAAACTACATCAAAATAAAAACATTCCACAGAGCAAACAATAAAAATCTAAAAAACAACCTACTAAATGGGAGAAAATATGTGCAAATTGCATATCTGATAAAGGGTTAGTATCCAAAATATACAAAGAACTTATGTCACTGAACTCAAAAAAAAAATAACAAAATAAAAAAAAAAATGGGCACCTGGGTGGCTCAGTGGGTTAAAGCCTCTGCCTTCGGCTCAGGTCATGATCTCAGGGCCCTGGGATTGAAGCCTGCATCGGGCTGCCTGCTTGGCAGGAAGCCTGCTTCCTCCTCTCTCTCTCTCTCTCTGCCTGCCTCTCTGCCTACTTGTGATCTCTCTCTGTGTCAAATAAATAAATAAAAATCTTAAAAAAAAATAGGCGGAAGATAGGAATTGACATTTTTCCAAAGAAGATATCCAGATGGCTAACAGAAACATAAAAGGATGCTCAACATCACACATCATAAGGGGAATGCAATTCAAAACCAAAATGATATATCACCCCTACCTGTCAGAATGGCAAAAATCAAAAACACAACAAGTGTTGACAAGGATGTGGAGATAAAGGAATCCTCTTGTTATGTTTGTGGGAGTGCAAACTGGTGCAGCTATTGTGGAAAACAGTGTAGAAGTTCATCCAAAACTAAAAATAGAGTTACCATATGATCCAGTAATTCCACTACTGGGCATTTACCAAAATAATGTAAGAACACTAATTTGAGGGGTGCCTGGGTGGCTCAGTTGGTTAAGCGACTGCCTTCGGCTCAGGTCATGATCCCGGAGACCCGGGATCGTGTCCCACATTGGACTTCCTGCTTGGCAGGAAGCCTGCTTCTCCCTCTCTCACTCCCCCTGCTTGTGTTCCCTCTCTGGCTGTGTTTCTCTCTGTCAAATAAATAAAATTAAAGAAAAAAAAAACCACTGATTTGAAAAGATATATGCATCCTTGTGTCTATTGCAGTATTATTTACAATAGCCAACTTATGGAAGCATCCAAAGGGTCCATTGATAGATGAATGGATAAAGAAGATCTATTATAAATAGACAGTGGAATATTACACAACCATAAAAAGAGAATGGAATCTTGCCATTTGTGACAACATGAATGGAATGGATGTAGAGGGTAAATTTCTAGTTGAAATAAACCACTCAGAGGAAGAAAGATACCATATAATTTCAATCATATGTGAGATTTAGGAAACAAAGATAAAAAGAGACAAGACAAAAACCAGACTCTCAACTATAGAAAACAAATTGATGGTTACCAGAGATGTAGGTGGGGGGGGGTTGGATGAAATAAGTGAAAGGGTTAAAGAGTACACTTATATTGATGAGCACTGAGTAATGTATAGAATTGTTCAACTACTACAGTAATTGATTCTTCTTTTTAAAGATTTTATTTATTTATTTGACAGAGAGAAACACAGCGAGAGAGGGAGCACAAGCAGGGGGAGTGAGAGGGAGAAGCAGGCTTCCAGCTGAGAAGGGAGCCTGATGTGGGCCTCGATCCTGAGTCTCCACGATCATGACCTGAGCCAAAGGCAATTGCTTAACCAACTGAGCCACCCAGGCGCCACCCATTAATTGATTCTTTTACACCTGAAACTGATATAACACTCAAAATTAACTATACTAGAATTAAATTATATATATTTATATATATATGTAAAGTAAATAAATATAAAACATGTATGAATACATAAATAAATAATAAATAATAATATATAATTCTTATCATGAATGTCAAATTGAATTCTTTTTGACTCAGAGCTTTTCACAATGTTTAGCTTTTTTATGAAAACTTATGTAAAATATAATTCAAAAAGAGCATAAACTATAAAGATCTTTAAAAGTAAGAGGAGGAGATTGTGTGTTTCAGTTATAAGTTTAGATTCAGATGGTAAAAAGAGTAATATGTAAGAAAGAGGATTTGAAAGGCAAAAATTTATCTTTCATGTAATTTATCAATCAAATTTCCTGGAACAATTGACTAAATATGTTACTAAATGAAGATAGATGTTTTATTCAAACTCAATCTCTGTGTTACTTCATATTTCATAGATGAATTGGTATGTATTATCAGTGACAATCCACTTTTGGATGTGCCATCCCCCAAATACGTATCAGTAGATACAAAAGTTTCACCCTTCTCTCAGAACACTAGGCCTTATAATGTTAGTTTCAGAACACTTACACCTTCTGCTCTCTCTGCCCAAAAAATTCCTGTCCAAAACTTAGATTGCATTCTCACTCATTTTATTCAAGTTTAAATGTCACCTTGTCAGAAAGCCTTTCATGACAATTATAATTGAAAGAATATCTCAAAGTCATTTTCATTTTGTTTTCTCTGCTTTATTTTTCTTCACAACACTTTCTTCATATGACGTGAAATTTGTTTACTTGTTGATTATCTACCTGCCTCAACTATAACCCGTGTCATTTTGTTTTGTTAATTCTCGCATTTCTGTGCCTAGAACAAAACCAAGCAAATGTTTTAATAAATAAATAGATAAACAAATTAATTTGAAATAAATACAAATAAATAAACCTGAATTTAGTCATTTGTATTTATGTACACACTACATATATATTTACACACCAGTATAAGTTAAATTGTTTGATGAGATTCTTGCATGTGGGTGACCTTGCCCCTGAATGCTTAGCTGCTCTCAACCAGTCATAAATACAGTTAATAGCTATAAAAGGCCATAATTAATGTTCTTTTCTCCTGTCAGGCTGATATAAAAGGCGATGTAGTGCTCTGGCCCCAACCAATTTTTACTCACAGTCCTGCTATCTTTCTTCATGAATGAGAATTCCTTATGTACCACAGGCTGTTAAGATGACTCATTCATCCCATTCTCCCCTCCTTTTGCCATCAGGTTAAGGCTGCATTCTAACTAAATAATTAAGACAATTCTTAAACCTTCATCTCCATATTCTATCCCATAGGTATAGGGAAGCACAAGAATTCAATTTTTCAACTACATTTAACTATGCCTAGCCATATCATATTCAAACTGCAGAAAATTAAAGACAAAGAAAAAATCTTAGTAGAAGTCAAATTTAAAAACACCTTCCTTAAAGAGGAACAAAGACTAAAGTTAAATTTGACTGCTCAGAAACTATGCAAGCAAGAAGAGAGTGTGTTGAGAGAGAGAAAAAAAAACTTCACCAATCTAGAATTCAGTATTCTGTGAAATTATCCTTCAAAAGATAAGAGGAAATAGCCTTTATCAAACCAAAATAGAGAGAGAGAGAGAGAGAGAGAGAGAGAGAGAGAGAGAGAATCTGTTGTCAATAGACCTGCCTTGCAAAAAGTCAAAATAAGTTATTCAGAGAATAGGAGAAAAGAAATAGTTCAGAAATTCAGTTCAAATAAAGCATGAGAATTAGAGAAGGAATAAGTAAGGCAAAATAAAAACCTTAAGTTTTCTTATTCTTAATTTATCTAACACATGACAGTTTGTTCAAAATAGTAATAATGGATTCAATGATGATAGCTTCAATGTAAGGGAAAATAAATGATAGCAACCATACAAAAGGGAGGTAGAAGATGGCAGATACAAGAGGGAGGAATTAGAAATATTTTTATATTATAAGGTAGTTGCTCTAATTGGGAAGTAATATGTTATTTGAAAGTAGATTTGGGTTCATTTTAAATATATATTTTATATATTAGGGCAACCACAAAAAATGTAAAAAAAAAGAACAAGTATAATTAATACACTAAGAAATAAGAGAAAATGGAATGATATAAAATTCTCATTCAAAACAAGAGAGGGAATAAGTAGGGTAGAAGACAAAAATAGGAATAAATAACAAGGCCAACAAACAGAAAAGGATAATAAATATGGTAGATATTAACCCAACTCTATAAATTATAATTTTTAATATCAGTGGTCTAAAATTATATGAATAAAAAGATGGAGATTATCAGAATGGATCAAAAAAACCAGGATCCAAGTATATGTTGTCTACATGCAAACCACTTTAAATATAAAGACACATGTAGATTAAAAGTAAATGAATGGAGAAAGATATACCATCCTAACTCTAATCAAAAGAAAACTGGATTAACTCTATTAAACTTCATATGTGCAGACATCAGAGTAAGGAAAATAATTAGGGTTAAAGAGGGCCATTATATAATAATAAAAGGGCTAATTATCCAAGAAGACACAACAGTCTTTAATGAACATGCCCCAAACAACAGAGCATCAAAATATGTAAGGCAAAAACTGAAAAAACTGCAAAAGAGAAATAAATGAACACTATTATAGTCATAGACTTCAACAGATCCAGCAGGCAGAAAATCAGTAAGGACATAATAGAACTCAACTATATCATCAGTCAACTGGATATAATTGGCATATATAGAATGCTTTAAGAAAAAAAAAGGAAAATATGCATTTTTTTTCTCAAGCTAGCATGTAACATTCACCAAGATAGAATACATTCAGGGCCATAAAATACACCTCAACAAATTAAAAATAAGAGAAATTGTATGTCAGCTCTTAGACATAGTGGATTTAGAGTAGAATTGGTAACAAAAATGACTGAAAAATAATGTAATAAAAGAAGAAACATCAAATAATAATAATAATAAAATTTAAAAAACAAACTGGAAAGTCCCAGTACTTGAAGATTAAACATCACACTTCCAAAAAACACATATGGCAATAACAAATCTCTCAGAAAATTTTTAAATATTTTAAAAATATTTCAAACTAAATGAAAATGAAAATACAGCTTATCAAATGTTGTGGGAGATGTTTATCCCAATGATACAGATAAGTGGAAAAAGGGCCATATTCACCCAATGTTCATAACAGCAATGCCCACAATAGCCAAAGTGTAGAAAGAGCTGAGAAGCCCTTTAACAGACAAATGGGTAAAGAAGATGTGGTCCCTATATACAAAGGGATATTACTCAGCCATGAGAAAAGATGAATATCCAACTTTTGTATCAACATGTTTTTGACTGGAGGAGATTATTCTGAGTGAATTAAGTCAAGCAGAGAAAGTCAATTATCATTGTTTCACTCACTTGTGGAACATAAGGAATAACATGGAGGACATTAGGAGAAGGAAGGGAAAAAAGAAGCGGGAAAATCAGAGCGGAAGGTGAACCATGGGAGAGTGTGGATTCTGGGAAATAAACTGAGGGTCATAGAGGGGAAGGGGTGGGAGGATGGGTTGGCCCAGTGATGAGTATTAAGGAGAGCATGTATTGCATGGAGCAATGAATGTTATACATAAACAATAAATCTTGGAACACTACATCAAAAACTAATGACACACTGGTAACTAACATAACATAATAAAAATAATAAAAATAAATAAATATATATGTATTTTTAAGTTGTGGGATGAATTTAATACAGTATTCATATGGAAATGGAGAACACTAAATGCTTTAAACAGTAAATATCTGAAATCAGTAATCTAAGCTTCCATTTTGTGACTAGAAAAAGAAGCACAAATTAAATCAAAAGTAAGCAGAATATAAGAAATAATAAATGAAATCAAAATTAATAAAACTGAAAATAGGAAATCAATAGAAAAAAATCAACAAAACCAACAGTTGATTCTTTGAAAAGTTCAATAAAATCAGTAAGATTCTAACCATGTAAACTGTGAAACAACAGAGAAGACAAAATGTTGCTAATATCAGAAATAAAAGAGGGACATCACTACAGAACTCATGGATATTAAAGGATAATAATAAAATATTATGACCAACTATAGCTCCACAATTTTATAACCTTTATGAAATGGACTGACTTAAAAAAAAACACAATCAGCCAAAGGAGGTTAAGATGGTGGTGTAGGAGGAAAACCTTATGCTTGCCTCATTTCTTGAACACAGCTAGATAAATATCAAATCATTCTGAAGACCCTAGAAATCAATATGAGGACAGAGAGAGCAAACAATACAACCAGAGGAAGAGAAGAGGCCACATCATAGAAGGAAGGAGTGCAGAGACTTGATTTGGAGGAGAAAAGAATGGTGGGTGTTTCAGAGGAGAGGGAGCACTGATCACAGAGAGAGGAGAGAGAAAGGGAAAGAGAGTGAAAACACTACACAAAGGATCACAGAAAACACTTGACCAAAACCACTGACTGGAAAAACAAGAGTGGCTGATTATCATAAGTTTTTACAATCACCAGAGCTCCAAAATTAGTTTTAGAAGTCTGCACCATAGTGGAGGTGGAGCCTGATAAGTGCAGCAGTGCTCCTGTGGAGAAAGAGAACAGAGGCCCAGATATGGATTGCCCTATCTCAAAATCCCCTGGGATGCAATGGGGGAGATATTTCTTTCTTGGATATTTCTTTCTTGGAGTGCATCTGGGAGAGGTGGAATTGCTTCTCAGGGGACAAAACAAAAACAAAAACCAGCAGGCACCATTGAACTGCCCCATTTCTTAGTGTAGGTGCAGAGGCAACTTTTGGGGGAGAGTAACCTGGACAACTATCTTTTTGCTGTGTTTTACTATAAGCTCCTGTGCATTAGTATTATTGCTCTTCTGTGATAAACTTGCATCAGTCCCAGCACTGTGAGACTCTTTCCTAGAGGACCAGTGTGTGTAAATGTTATGCCAGGTAACTAAGTTTGGAGTTTTGAAGCTCAGAGACCATGTCTGAGATAAAACACAGGTGCACTGCACTGCCAGGTGGGCAGAAGGCCTGGACCCAGACAGGATGAAAGCAGGGATCTGAAGGATATCTGGGACATATGAGGGGATATTTTTCATTCATTCTCAAGTTTTTCTGGACAGTGATAGGCATGACCTCCCTATTCCAGGGATGAAAGAGAAACCATGTGCCATTTCCCCCCACCCATCAACACAGGTCTACTTCAATGAGCAGAACAGCATCAACAGTGGGTCCCTCAGCCACTTACATCAAGTCCCACCAACCTTCACTCTGCAAGTGCTTCTTTACTAGAGTAAGTGTGGCTGAGAATCAGAGAAGGAAGCCCTTTTCCCCGACCAGAAAAATACTCAGTGCACACCAAGTCTACTGACCATAGAGAGCTGCAAAGCTTCAGCTATGATGGAAATTGGATCTGGCCTCCTTTAAGAAGAATTCTCAAGCACACCTAGTTAAAATGCAACACATACTGGCCAAAGTCGGAACACTCCCCACTGTAGGCAAGAAGAAACTCTGCAGAGGACTGACCCGAGGGAAAGAGCGACCAAAACACAACAGCAGGGTTCACACAGCATACATTAGAAACACTTCCTGAAGCCCCAAGCCCTCCTTAATATAGCCATTACTCTCAAGAGCAGGAAACATAACAACAGGCTTTCCTAACACAGGGAAGAAAGCAGAGAACTAAATAAAATGCCACAATGTAAGAATGTATCCCAACAGAAAGAAAAAGAAGAGGTCATGGTTGGAGATCTAATAAAAACAGATATAAGTAACATGTTTAATCCAGAATTTGAAGCAACAGTCATAAGAATACGAGCTGGGTGTGAGAAAAGCATAGAAGACGCCAGGGAGTCCCTGACCATAGAGATAAAAGACCTAAAAACTAGTCAGGTTGAAATAAAAAAAAATGCTATAACCAAGATACAAAACTGACTACATGTACTTACCACAAAGATGTAAAGAATGATAGATGATATAGAAAACAAAATTATGGAAAAAAATTAAGCTTAAAAGAAGAGGTAAAAAATATTGAATCATAAATGTGGATTTACAGAATGCAGTGACCTCATAAAGTATAACATTTATACCATAGTAATTCCAGAAGAAGAGAGGGGAAAGGAGCTAGAAAGTTTATTTGAGAAAATTATAGCTGAAAACTTCCCTAATCTGCAAAAGAAAACATATCCACCTCCAGGAAGCATAAAGAATTCCCAGAAAAATCAACAAAAACAGGCCAACACCAAGATATAACACAGTAAAATTTGCAAAATATAGATATAAGGAAGAAAAATCCTAAAAGCAGAATGGGAAAGGAAGTCCCTAACTTTCAAGGGAATACAAATAAGGATAGCAGCAGAGCAACCCACAGAAACATGGCAGCCAGAAAAAAAGTGGCATGATATATACAACATGCTCAAAGGGAAAAATGCACAGCCAAGAATACTTTATCCAGAAAGCTGTCATTCAGAATAAGAAGAGAGAGTTTCCCAGACAAAATGAAACAAAGCAAAACAAAACAAATCAAACAAAGCTAAAGGAGCTCATGAACACTAAATCATCCCTGAAAGAAATATTAAAAGGGACTCTTGGGGCACCTTGGTGTCTCAGAGGGTTAAGCTTCTACCTTCAGCTCAGGTCATGATCTCAGGGTCCTGGGATCAAGTCCCACATTGGGCTCTCTGTTCAGCAGGGAGCCTGTTTCCCCCTCTTTCTCTGCCTG
Source organism: Spilogale gracilis (assembly GCA_004023965.1). NCBI lineage: Eukaryota > Metazoa > Chordata > Mammalia > Carnivora > Mephitidae > Spilogale > Spilogale gracilis. Next base: position 49,121 of record PITA01011157.1, on the reverse strand, counting down.
CCTCTCTGCCTATTTGTGATCTCTCTCTGTCAAATAAATAAATAAAATCTTTAAAAAATAAAATAAAAATAAAAATAAAAGGGACTCTTTGAGTGGGAAAGAAAGACAAAAAGCAACAAAAACTAGAAAGGAACAGAGAACATCTCCAAAATTGACTTTACAGATAATGTAATTGCACTAAATTCATATCTATCAACAATTACTCTGAATGTAAATAGACCGAAAACTCCAATCAGAAGACATAGTGCGTCAGTATGGATGAAAAATCTGAGACCTATCTATATGCTGCTTTCAAGAGACTCATTTCAGACCTAAAGAAACCTTCAGATGGAAAGTGAGGGGATGGAAAACCATCTATCATGCAAATGGACACCAAAAGAAAGCTGGAGTAGCCATACTTATGTCAGATAGATTTTAAACCAAAAACTGTAACAAGACATGAAGAAGCACACTGTATTATAGTAAAGGGATCTATCCAACAAGATCTAATAATTGTAAATATTTATGTCCCCAAATTGAGAGCACTGAAATATATAAAATGTTTAATAACAAAAGTAAATAAACTCATTGATAATAACACAACAATATTAAGGGACTTTAATACCCCACTTAAAGGAATGGACAGATTGTCTAAGCAGAAAATTAGGTAATCTGGAAGAAATGGATAAATTCCTAGAAACATATAAACTGAAACAGAAGAAATAGAAAATATGAACAGGCCCCCATATCCAGCAAAGAAATTGAATCAGTAATCAAAAATCTCCCCAAAACAGAAGTCCAGAGTCAGACAGCTTCCCAGGGAACTCTGTCAGACATTTAAAAAAGAGTTAGTACCTATTCTTCTTAAACTGGCCAAAAAATAGAAATGGAAGGAAAATTTTAGAACTCAGTCTCTTAAATTAATTAATTGATTAATTAATAAAATATTTTTAAAAAAGAATTTATCAAACTCAACACCCAAAAAACAAATAATGCAGTTAAGAAATGCACCCCAGAAGATGAGGTGTCTCGGTGGCTCAGTGAGTTAAGGGTCCAGCTCTTGGTTTTGGCTCAGGTAATGATCTCAGGGTCATGAGATCAAACAACATGATGGGACATCTGCATTTAGCCTGTAGTCTGCTTAAGTCTATCTCTCCCTCTCCCTTTGTCCCTCCTCCCTGCTCATTCTTTCTCAAATAAATAAATAAATCTTTTAAAAAAATAAGCAGAAGACATGAATAGGCATTATTCCAAATAAGAGACCCAGATTATCAACAAACACATGAGAATATGCTTAGCATCACTCATCATAAAGGAAATACAAATCAAAACCATAATGACATACCACCTGACACCTGTCAGACTGGCTAAAATTAACAACAAGGGAAATAATAGATATTGTCCAGGTTGCAGAGAAGGGGGAACTCTCTTACATTCCTAGTGTGAATGCAAACTGGTGCCACCACTCTGGAAAAAAAAAGTATGAAGGTTTCTCAAAAAGTTGAAAATAGAATACCCGACCATGCAAAAATTGCACTACTAGGTATTTATCCACAGGATAAGTATGCTGTGATTCAAAGGGGAACCTGCATCTAAATTTTTATAGCAAAAATGTCCACAATAGCCAAAATATGGAAAGAGCACAGATGTCCATTGACAGATGAATGGAAAAAGAAGATGTGCTGTGTACACACACACACACACACACACACACACACACACACACAATGGAATATTACTCAGCCATAAAAAGAGGAAATTTTGCCATTTGCAACAATGTAGAGGGTATTATGCTAAGCAAAATAAGTCAGAGAAAGTCTGAAATCATGGTTTCACTTGTATGTGGAATTTAGAAAAAAAAAAAACAAACAGATGAACAAAAGAGGAAGAAAAATAAAAGAAGCAAACCGTAAAAGAGACTCTTAAAAAGAGAGAACAAACTGAGAGTTGATGGAAGGGAGCTGGGCAGGGTGATGGGCTAAATGAGTGATAGGTATTAAGGAGGGCATTGTTGTAATGAGTGCTAGATGTTATATTTAACTGGCTAATCACTAAATTCTACTCCTGAAGGGAATATTACACTATGTGTTAACTAACTAGAATTTAGATTAAAACTTGAAACATTAAAAAATAACAATAAAATAATATAAAAATAAAATATAAGAAAAAACATAATCTGTCAATACTCTTAGAAGAAATAGCCAATCTGAAGACATAGGTCTATTAAGGAAATTAATCAATAATTATTAAACTTTAAAAATATCACCAGGCCTGAGGTGGATTTACTGGTGAGTTCTACCAAGCCAGTAAGGAAGAAGTTATATCAATTCTCTAGCATATCTTTCAGAAGATAAAAGCAAAGGAAAAACTTCTTAGCTCATTCCAAGAGGCCAGCATTACCCTAACATCAAACCTAGACAAAAACTTTATAAGAAAACTACAGACCAAATCTCTCATGACACCTCAGCAAAATATTAGTAAATCAAATTCAACAATGTACAATAATAATTTACACCAAGACCAAGTATGTTTTCTTCAAGGTGTGACTCAACTTTTGAGAAATCAATGTACTCCATCACATCAACAAGCTAAAGAAGAGAAGGAGGGGAAAGATGGTGGAGGAGTAGGAGATCCTATTTCAACCAGTTCCCTGAATTAAGCTAAATATCTACCAGAGCACCCTGAACACCCATGAAATCAGTCTGAGATGTAAGATTATACTCTTCTGGATCTCTATGGGTGTGAGGGGGTGGGGGGAGAGGATCATCAGTGGAAAGGTACAGAGGAGTTGGGAGTGCACAGACTGATATAGGAAGTTAAATAGAAGGAAGAGGGAGCCACCAGAAGCAACCCATTGGAAAGTAATACCCCAATGGGAAAGTGCCCTGTGCTTAAGGACCAGCATTAGCTTGGAGACTTGTTAACAGCACTCAAAAAGAACAGAGGGACTTAAGGGACAATTGTTGGGATCAGATGGCTGCAGGCATGGACTTTAAGCCCACAGTCCCAGGACAGCCACAGCTGACGACCTCCCATACCTGAGAACCCCAAACAGGCTGAAGTTGGTAGTCCCTCCATCCACAGCCATGTTGGGCACCTCCACTGCCTCCACCACTGCCCCCACCTGAGAGAGCCTGGCACTGACTGCAGTCAGTGGTCCCTGGATCTGCGACCACAACAGCTGCCTCTGCTGCCTCCACCACCACTGGGGCTGAGCACACTTGGCATGGGCATGGGCTCCAGAAAATGGTCCCAGAAATGGAAAACCCTGGGTTCACCATAATCAGTATCACTCATGGTTTTTGTGGCATGGGGGTACAGAGACAAGCAGGGAACTCGAGGGACCACTGAGACAGTGACTGAGTGTGGAGCACCACATATGGGAGGTTGTGGTGTTCAACGGAGTTTGCAGAATGGGGGTCTGTGTGTTCTGGACCATTCAGAGGGGAGCAGACTCTGGCTTCTCTCTGAGGTGAAAATCTGGGTGAGGACAGTTTACTTTTATTCTGACCCTCTGAAAAGGCACCAAAAGCTGCCAAAGAACAAAAACCTCCAGAAAACAAAAGCCTGAAAAAGCGGTTTCAACAGAACCCAGCCCCTTGATAGGAGGCTGGGAAACTCAGCCAAAGCAATATTGACTGAAAAACAACATGGCAGGCACCTTCCCCAGAAGACAAACCAAAAGAACAAGAGGTCAACAACAACAGGGTCCCCATAAAACTGTAAAACCCCAACAGCAGGGGAAAATAATAAATTAAATTCCAGGTATTGCCACATAACCTCTATGTTTCATAGATATAACTTTTCTCTCTCTCTTTTTTTAAATCCATTCTCATGATTCTTGTTCTTTTATTATTTTGTTACCTACTTACCATTTCAACTAGATGTTTAATACAACCTATTCCATAGTAACTTTTTAACTTGACTTTTTTCCTACATGTACCTTTGTTTCTCATATATATAAATATATATATACTATAATATACATTTGTTTCATATGTATATATATATATATATATATATATATATATATATATAGTATATACTATAAAGGTCAACCTTTTTCCCTATTCAATACTACCACTATATATATACAGGTTTTAATTTCCCTGTATCTCTGGAAAGTTGAGACTTTAACAAAGATAACAAGATACACCCAGGAAGAACTCAAATAACCTTCCTCGCCCACATTGAGGTTTATAAACACTTTCCCATCTTATTCTTTTGTCAGTGTTTCTGTGTGTTTGCTTTTTTTCTGAAATTTATACCTCTTATTCTTCTGGTTCATTTTGCCTGAGTTTTTCTTTCTTTTTTTTTCCTTTCCTTGGTCTTTTTGTTCATTTTTATTTTTATACTTTATAAATCTTACTCTTGGGGCTCATTCTGGCTGGATTTTTCTCTTTTTTCTCTTTTTTTCTCTTTTTCTCTCTTTTTTTCTTTCTTTTTGGTGGTGATTTCTGATGGCTCTGAAAACTTCCAACAGGCAACTCACCTGGACCATGGATGATATATTCAGCTATACATCCCCTCAACCACCTCTCACCAGAATGATCAGGAGAGGAACACCCAACAAAGGAAAAATTCAGAGGCTGAGACCTCTGCCACAGACCTATTGGATATGGACATAAGCAGGATGTTGGAAATAGAATTCAGGGTAACAGTTATCCAGAAATGGCTAGGTTGGAGAAGACCATTAGTAGCAACATAGAATCTGTAAGGGCAGAAGTGAGACCTGAACTGGCAGAACTTAAAAATGCTATCATTGAGGTCCAATCTAATCTAAATTCTCTAACAGCAAGGGTAAATGAGGTAGAAGATTGAATTAGTGATCTAAAAGACAAACTGATAGAAAAGAAAAATCAGGAGGAAGCCTGGAACAAACAGCTTAGAAGCCATGAAAGCAGAATTAGGAAAATAAATGATGTCATGAAACATTCAAATGTCAGAATTATTGGGATCCCTGAGGGGGTGAAAAGAGAGAGAGAGGACTAGAAGATATAGTTGAACAAATCCTAGATTAGAATTTTCCCAGTCTTGGAATGGAACAAGTATTCATGTCCTGAGGCAGAGAGGTGCCCCACCCAAGATCAACGAGGGAAGAAAGACCTCCAGACATGTAATTGTGAAATTCCTGAATCATAAACTCAGAGATGTCTTAAGGGAAGCTAGGGAGAAGAGATTCCTTAAGTATGGAGGGAGGAACATCAGAATAACTTCAGACCCATCCACAGAAACCTGGGAAGCCAGAAAAGGTTGGTAAGACATATTCAAGATTAAATGAGAACAATGTGCAGCCAAGAATACTTCATCTGATAAGTCTGACATTCAGAATGGATGGAGAGTAAAGAGCTTCCAAGACCAGCAAAGGCTAAAAGATTATGTGACCACCAAGTCTCTGTAAAGAAATTTGTAGAGACAATCTATAGAAACAAGGACTTCACAGGGAACATGATAACAATAAAAACTGATCTTTCAAGAATCGCTCTCAACATGAATGGCCTATATGTTTCCATAAAATTGCACAGGGTGGAAGACTGGATAAAAAAACAGGACCCATCCATGTGTTGTCAACAAGAGATGCATTTTGAATCTAAAGATACAACCAGACTGAAGATGAGGGGATGGAGAACCATCTTTCATGCCAACAGGTCTCAAAAGAAACCTGGGGTGGTGATTTTCATATCATATATATTAGATTTTAAGCTAAATATTGTACACAGAGATACAGAAGGACACTACATCATTCTTAAAGTATCTATCCAACCAGAAGGTCTAACAATTATAAATATTTATGCCCCAACATGGGAGCAGCCAACTACATAATCCAACTGTTAATAAAAGAGAGAGAGAGAGAAAGAGAGACATACTGATAAGAATATTTTAATTGTAGGGGATCTTAACATACCACTCTCAGCAACAGACATCATCTAAGCAGCAAATCAAAATAGAAACAAGAGCTTTGAATGACATACTGGAAAAGATGGACTTCATAGATATATACAGAACATTCTATGCTAAAACAACAAAATACTCATTCTTCTCGAGTGCAAATGGAACTTTCTCCAGAATAGAGCATATACTGGGTCACAAATCAGTTCTCAACCAATACCAAAAGATTGAGATTTCTCCCTGCATGTTCTTAGACCACATAATTTGAAACTGGAATTCAATCACAAGAAAAAGTTTGGAAGGAATTCAAATACTTGGAAGCTAAACACTGTCCTGCTCAAGAATATTTGGATCAGCCGGGGCACCTGGGTGGCTCAGTTGGCTAAGTGACTGCCTTCGGTTCAGGTCATGATCCTGGAGTCCTGGGATAAAGCCCTGCATCAGGCTCCCTTCTTGGCAGGAAGCCTGCTTCTCCCTCTCTCACTCTCCCTGCTTGTGTTCCCTCTCTCACGGTGTTTCTCTCTGTCAAATAAATAAAATCTTTAAAAAAAAAAGAATGCTTGGATCAACCAAAAATCAAAGAAAAACTTAAAGAATTTATGCAAACCAATGAGAATGAAGACACGTCAGTCCAAAACCTATAAGATAAGGCAAAGGTGGTCCTAAGGGGGAAATACATAGCCATCCAAGCCTCACGCAAAAAAAAAAAAAAATTCTAAATACACCAACTCTCTTTACACCTTAAAGAACTGGAGAATCAGCAACAGCTTAGATAACCCCATGCACAAGAAGGTAAATAATTAAGATTAGAGCAGAGATCAATGAGTTAGAAACCAGAGATACAGTAGACAACATCAATGAAACTAGAAGCTGGTCCTTGAAAGAATTAATAAGATCAATAAACCACTGACCAAATAATCCAAAAGAAAAGAGAAAAGACCCAAATTAATAAAGTTATGAATCAAAGCAGAGAGATCATGACTAACACCATGAAAATAGAAACAATCATCAGGAATTATTATTAATAACTATATGTGAATAAGGTAAGGAACCTAGAAAAATAGATGCATTCCTAGAAACCTAGAAACCTCGAAGACTGAAAAAGGAAGAATTTGACAATCAGAATAGACCAATAACTCATAACACGATTGAAGCAGTGATCAAAAAACTCCCAAAAAACAAGGGTTCAAGACCTGATGGATTCCCTGGGGAATTCTACAAAAAATTCAAAGAAGAAATAATGCCTATTATCCTGAAGCTGTTAAAAAAATGGAAACAGAAGAAAGCTCCCAGACTCATTCTATGAAGTGAGCATCACCTGATCCCTAAATGAGGCAAGAACCCTATTAAAAAGGAGAATTTCAGACCAATATCCCTGATGAATATGGATGCCAAGATCCTCAACAAGATCCTAGATAATAGGATCCAACAGTACATTGAAAATATCACCCACCAAGACCAGGTATAATTTATCTCTGGGATGCAAGGGTGGTTCAACATTGACAAATCAATCAATGTGATAGAACAAATCAGTTAGAGAAGAGAGAAGAACCACATGGTCCTCTCAACTGATACAGAAAAAAACATTTGACAAAATACAGCATCCTTTCTTGACTAAAACTCTTCAGAGTATAGGGATAGAGGGAACAATCCTCTATGTCATAAAATCCATCTATGAAAAACTCACATCAAATATTCTCAATGGAGAAAAGCTGAGAGCCTTCTCATTGTGATCAGGAACATGGCAAGAATGCCCACTCTCTCCACTATTGTTCAAAATAGTACTAGAAGTCCTAGCAACAGCATTCAAACAACAAAAAGTAAAAGGTATTCAAATTGGCAAAGAAGAATTCAGACTCTCTCTCTTCACAGATGACATGATACTTTATGTGGAAAACCTGAAAGATTCCAACCAAAATTATAACTCATACAGCAATTCAAGAATGTGGCAGAATACAAAATCAATGCACAGAAATCAGTTGTTTTCTTTGTTTTTTTTAAAGATTTTATTTATTTATTTGACAGAGAGAGATCACAAGTAGGCAGAGAGGCAGGCAGAGAGAGAAGAGGAGGTAGGCTCCCTGCTGAGCAGAAAGCCCAATGTGGGCCTCGATCCCAGGACCCTGAGATCATGACCTGAGCCGAAGGCAGAGGCTTTAACCCACTGAGCCACCCAGGCGCCCAATCAGTTGCTTTCTTATACACTAACAATGTAACTGTAGAAAGGGCAATTAGAGAATTGATTCAATTTATAATAGCACCAAAAATCATAAGATACTTAGGAATGAAGTTAACCAAAGTGGGAAAGGATCTATACTAGAGGAGCTACAGAATACTCATGAAAGGAACTGAAGAAGACACAAAAATATAGAAAAACTTTCCATGCTCATGGATTGGAAGAACAACCATCATTGAAATGTCTATTGTGCCCAGAGCAAATCTATACTTTCAACGCCTTCCCAATCAAAATATCATTGGCATTTTAGAAATCTCTGGAACAAACAATCCTAAAATTTGTATGGAACCAGAAAAGACCCTGAATCACCAAGGGAATGTTGAAAAAGAAAAACAAAGCTGGAGGCATCATGTTGCCTAATTTCAAGCTTTATTACAAAGCTGTGATCACCAAGACACCAGGGTACTGGCATGAAAACAGACACACAGAACAATGGAACAGAGAGCTCAGAAATGGACCCTCAATGCTGTGGTTAAATAATTTTCAAAAAAGCAGGAAAAAATATACAGTGGAAAAAAGATTGTCCCTTTAATAAATGATGTTCGGAGAATTGGACAGCTATATACAGAAGAATGAAAGTTGACCACTGTCTTACACCATACACTAATATAAACTCAAAATCTATGGAATACCTCAACTTGAGGCAGGAATCCATCAAAATCCTGGAGGAGAACATAGGTACTAACTTCTTCAACATCAGCCACAGCAAATTCTTTCAAGATACGTCTCCAAAGTCAAGAGAAATAAAAGCAAAAATGAACTTTGAGGACTTCATCAAAATAAACTATAAAATAAACTATAAAAATAGTTTATTTATTTATTTTTACAAAATAAACTATAAAAATAAATTCTCTGCACAGCAAACAGTCAACAAAAGAAAGAGGCAACCCACAGAATGGGAGGAGATATTCACAAATGCACTACAAAGGGCTGATATCCAAGAACTATAAAAAAAAAGCTTCTTAAACTCAACACCCCAAAAACAGATAATCAAATACAAAAAATGGACAGAAGACATGAACAGACACTACTCCAATGAAGACATACAAATGGCTAGCAGATACATGAAAAAATAGTCATCATCACTAGCCATCATGGAAATTCAAGTCAAACCCACATTGAGATACCACCTTACACCAGTTAGAATGGCAAGGATTAACAAGGCAGGAAACAACAAATGTTGGAGAAGATGTGGAGGAAAGGGTATCCTCTTACACTATTGGTGGGAATGCAAGTTGGTGTGGCCACTTTGGAAAACAGGGTGAAGATTCCTCAAAAAATTAGAAATAGAGCTACCCTATGACCTGGAAATTGCATTACTGGATATTAATCAGAAAGGTACAGATGTAGTGAAAAGAAGGCCCATATGTACCCCAAAGTCCATAGCAGTAATGTCCGCCATAGCCAAAGTGTTGAAAGAGCTGAGATGCCCTTCAACATATAAATGGATAAAGAAGATGTGGTCCACATATACAATGGAATATACTTGGCTATCAGAAAGGATGCATACCCAACTTTTGCATCCACATGGATGGGACTGGAGGAGATTATGCTAAGTGAAATAAGTCAAGCAGAGAAAGCCAACTATCATATGGTTTTATTTATTTGTGGAACATAGGGAATAACATGGAGGACATTAGGAAGAGGAAAGGAAAAGTGAATTGGGGGAAATCAGAGGGGAAGACAAACCATGAGAGATGGTGATCTCTGAGAAACAAACTGAAGGTTTTAGAGGGGAGGGGATGGGGGAATGGGTAAGCCTGGTAGAGGGTATTAAAGAGGACAGATATTGCATGGAGCACTGGGTTCTGTACATAAACAATGAATCTTGAAACAGCACATCAAAAATCAATGATGTATTTTATGGTGACTAATATAACAGAAAATAAATAAATAAACAAATAAACAAATAAATAGATATCCTGAGTTTTGTTGCAGTACTGACAAAGAAAATTCTCATTTTCATCTCCAAAGGTTGTTTTATTGCTTTGTCTGGTTTATCTTTATGAAATTCTAAAAGTCTCTGTTTCAGAAAAGAAACAGCAACAAATTAGAAATCCACTTCAAATGTTATTAACAATAATGGAACTATTTAGAAGCCTTGTCTCTTTTCCTTGAATTATATTATTAAAGATTAGAACTTCATCCTCCAAAACATCTGTAGATTACATTTGAAATCATTGCTTATTTTGATATCCCAAATATTTTTCTTTTCCCAAATTAAAATGAGATTTTGCTTACTTGAATCTCAGTGGACACAGTTTATAGAAAGTGTAGGGGAGGAATGCAATGGGTAAAAAAATTAGGGCAATTGAAAGCCAATTCACAGAGAGATTTTTCACACTATTTATTTAGCTTTGTTAATATCCCAATTTTTGTGTTCATCACAAAGAAGTGTAAAGTCTCCTCTGTATTTTTCCAAGCTCACAAAATCTAAAATTTTATAAAGCACAAATTGAGAGACAATCTAATCTGGTCTTTATTTACATATTCAACAACCTGTAGATGCAATGCACCATGCCAGGTGCTAAAGCTACACCGAAAAGCAAATATATCTGACCCTGAAGTAATGGAGTCTCCAACCTACCCTTCATTTATATAAAAAGGGAGAATTGCCAATTAATATTAGCTTCAAATTATAAAATACATTAATAAAAATTATAAGTTTAGGAACTAAACTGATAATATTGATATATGAATTTCTGGAGAATTCCAGTTAATTAAAATTTTGATATATTTTCCAAAAAAATATACATAATAAACTTAAGAATAGAAATTTAAAGAATATATATTCTCTGATACAAAAATTTTATATCAATATTTTTAATGTTAAAAAACACTTGTTAAATAACTAAAGAAGAAAGTGCTAAGATATATTTTCACTCTAGGCCACTCATTTGTCTGTTTCCCACTTCTAGTAATAGACATCTTTAGTTAGCTGCAGGAATTGTATTTGCAGAATAATAACAGTCCATAAACTCATAACAATAATTAGTCACCCATTGCTAGTAGGCCAACAATCAAAAAGGCATTAGCAGTGGTGGCTTTTGTAAAAATAAAAACCAAACAAAACAGTACTTTAACACATAAATTCAATAACATTGTGGAAATATGCAACTATAAATTATCATAAACTTAATGATCTATATATTGTTTTATTTGAATTTTTGTACTGACATTTCTTGAAGACAATATACATGATACCAACTTCAGTGGCTATTATTTAATCTTATATTTTCTAATTTTATTTGTGATTTTATACACTATGTTTACATTATATTTAAGCTATTGTCTTTTTAATTTTTAGTTTTATGGTAATTAAAAGTTCTATTTTATCTCTCTAAACTGTTTGAATCTTCTGAATTTAACAGTCTCATTGTAGGTTGTTTTTTGTTGTTGTTGTGGTTGTTATGTTAATCGCCACGCAGTATATCATTAGTTTTTGGTGTAGTGTTCCATGATTCATTGTTTGTGTATAACACACAGTGCTCCATGCAATATGTGCCCTCCTTAATACCCATCACTGGGCTCACCTATCCCCCTCACCCCACTCCAAAACCTTCAGTTTGTTTCCCAAAGTTTATAGTCTGTCGTGGTTTGTCTCCCCCTGATTTCCCCTCCTTTATTTTTCCCTTCCTTCTCCTAATGTCCTCCATGCTATTCCTTATGTTTCACATGTAAGTAAAAACATATGAAAATTGTCTTTCTCTGCTTGACTAATTCCACCTAGCATAATCCTATTCATCCTTTCTGATGGCTGAGTAATATTCCATTGTGTATATGGAACACATCTTCTTTATCCATTCATCTGTTGAGGGCATCTCATCTCCTTCCACAATTTGGCTATTGTAGACATTGCTGCTATTAACATTGGGGTGCATGTGGTTCTTTTTCTTCACTACATTTGTATCTTTGAGGTAAATACCCAGTGGTACAATTACTGGGTCAGGAAAATTATCCAATGGAAAAAAGACAGTCCTTTCAATAAATGGTGTGGGGAAAATTGGACAGCCATATACAGAAATATGAAACTGGGCCATTCTCTTACACTATACACAAAGATAAACTCTAAATGGATGAAAAACTTCAATGTGAGACAGGAATCAATCAAAATCCTAGTGGAGAACATAGGCAGTAACCTATTTTGCATCAACCAAAGTGACTTCTTTCAAGAAATGTCTGCAAAGGCAAGGTAAACAAATAAGAAAATGACCTTTTGGGACTTCAAGATAAAAAGCTTCTGCACAGCAAAGAAAATGGTCAGCAAAACAAAGAGGCAGCCCAGGGAATGGGAGAAGATAATTTGCAAATGACACTACAGATAAAGGGCTGTTATCCAAGATCTATAAAGAACTTATCAAACTCAACACTCAAAATAAAAGATAATCAAGTCCAAAAAAATGAGCAAAAGACAGGAACATATACTTCTCCAAAGAAGATAACCAAATGGCTAACAGACACATGAAAAAAAAAATGTTCATCATCATTAGCTATCAAGTAAATTCAAATAAAAACCACACTGAGATTGGACCTTACACCAGTTAGAATGGCAAAAATTGACAAGCAAGAAACCACAAATGTTGGACGGGGTGTGGAGAAAAGGGAATCTTCTTACATTGTTTGTGGGAATGCAGGTTTGTACAGCCACTTTGGAAAACAGCATAGAGGTTCCACAAAAAGTCAAAAATAGAGCTATGCTATGACAGCAATTGCACTACTGGGTATTCACTGTAGTTTTGAAGTAAACAAGTAGTCTTCTAACTTTTAAATAATGTGAAAATTTCTGTTTAGGTGAGGTGGGACATGATAAATCCTCTAAATCTTTTCATAACTTAACCTGAAAAGCTTTCAACATCCTTTTCTGAAATTAAAGAAATATTGACATAACCTCAATATTTTGCCTTAAAAAATAAACTCCTATCCATTATCTGCTCTGGAAGTACAAGGAAACTTAAGTCCAAACATGTATATAAAAATTTCCCTTTTATTGTCAATTAGGGCATTTTATTCTGTTTTTTTCTAGACGTGGTTGCTTTTAATTTCCATTTCCTGAACCAAGATAGTAAATATTTTATGGTATTTGCCTCTTAAAAATCATATATTTAAGACTTCATTTATATTTGAAAGATTTATTATTATTTAATGGCAAACATGATTAGAATAACACTTCTTCTTATAAACAAATTGTTCTTAGGGATCCAAAATCAACTTTAGTTTCAGGAAAAAAAAAAGAATCTAAAGTTTAGAGCATTCTTAAGTAACAAGCCAGCCATAGTCTCTGAACCTGTGGAAATATTTCCAAGACACTGCAAAACAATTGCTATTCCTAACAGTGATAGTCCCAGAATGGACTTTTACCCACAGAAAATCCATCACATACCGAAACCAAATTTATTTCATAGAAATAAATCACTGATAAGGAAGACTATCAAAACTCTTTCCCTAGAGTATAACTGATCCTCAACAATTTTCTATTGATTGGTACCTCACACCCTGAATTTATAAAATATTTTACCCACTTTCCAGCCTTATTTCTAGAAAAAAAATTCTAAAGCCTACATCTCTCCCTCAAACATGAAACAGTACTTTATAAACCATCTAACAGGTATGATCCATGTCCAATATACAACCAAGCCTGGACTTCAATCTACAGCATAGTCTGTCTTTAAAGATAAAAGGTAAAGGTAAGAGTAAATTACTCTTGCAAGTTATTAAATGTAACAAAGAGCTCCTATCATCTGGATTGAATTATTTTGAATGATACAAGTGGGATCATCAGGCAAAAGAAATAATTAAAGAAAACTCACAAAAAAGGATGTAGTCTAAATATTTTACTACTGCTTCTGCATTTGGCTGATAAGCACTCTAAATGAAATCTATAGAAAAATAAAATACATCAGCTATTCTAGAGGGTCTAAACTGGATTTAATTTATTATTACATGTTTTACTAGTTTCTTATTTACGTATTTCTGCTTTGTTATCATTGGTTTTTAACTCTGTTTTGTAAATAAAAGCAAATGAAAATATTCAGAATGCATAAATACCTTGGGGAGATGCTGTACCTTGTCTTTTTTGAAACTAGCTTGAGGAATGAGAGTTAGATTGATACTATTAGTTCTATAAGCCAGCATTCTGATAACCATAATGAATTAAAATATTTAACTATGATGACAAGAAATTATCTACTCTCTGTTTGAAAGAGAAACCTGGGGGCAGACAGGGAAATATAGGCATAATCTTTACAATTCAACAATTAAGCATCTAGAAATAGGGGGATTATATAACTGTATAAATTTAACAAAGCTGTCAGTGTTAGGAATATATTACATTACAAAGTTATCTAATAAATATTCTTCAAAAAGCTTTTCTTTAGTAATTATAGCTTCTAAAAAATTCCTTCTGATAATCAAAAAAGTTTGTAAAGAAACATCCTGGACAATATAGCCAAATCAGCCCTCAGAACTGGTGTGAATTATTCTTAAGTAGAGAGAGAAAGCAAGTCAGAGTTTAAGGAAATAACTATAGTTACCAAACAGGGGATAAATAGGGCACACATGGAGTGGAGAAAAAACTGCTAGGTGCATGTGCATGCACACACACCCCCACACACATACCCAGACATGTAAGTAATGTCACCCCATCAATAGATGGAAATTGCAGTAGTACCATAAAATTTAGTACTGTGATAAATGTGACTTTGCCTGACTTTGCCTAGCTAACTTCATGCACACAGGTCCATATAGAGAAGATGAAATATTAGCTCAAAATTCATCTTTCAACTTCATAGCTAGAATATTTCCTATTTTAAAGTCATAGCATTATTACATGATTTTTCCAATATACCAGTCTTGTAAGCGTGCAGTTTCAAAATATTAGCATTCCATTGTACTACTTTATTTTATCTTAAACCAGTCCACCACCTATTCATGCCAGTTCTTATAATCTCCAACTTGTTCTTTCACCCTCTAGCACCACTAAGCATATTTATTTGCTGCTGTCAGGAAGGCTGTCATCCTAACCCATTATCTGGGTCACACTATATTTTAAACCTTACTTAACTCTAAATTATCACTTCATTTAGTACCATGTGCTTCATAATTCTTCACAAGAACTCTTTAGACTAACTAAAGCTGATCCTTTAAAAAAATCTTTAATTTTATTTTTTTCAGTGTTTCAACATTCATTGTTTATGCCCCACACCCAGTGCTCCATGCAATACTTGCCCTCAATACCCATCACCAGGCTCGCACATCCCCTCACCTCCTCCCCTCCAAGACTTCCAGTTTGTTTCTGAGTCCTAAGTCTCTTATGTTTTGCCTCCCTCCCCAATTGACCCCACTTCCCATTTCCTTTCCTTCTCCTACTGTCTTCTATATCACTCCTTATGCTCCACAAGTAAGTGAAACCATATGATACTTGACTTTCTCTGCTTGGCTTATTTCACTCAGCATAATTTTTTCCAATCCGGTCCATGTTGTTACAAAAGTTGGATATTCATCCTTTCTGATGGAGGTGTAATATTCCATTGTATATATGTACCATATCTTCTTTATCCATTCATCTATTGAAGGGCATCTTGGCTCTTTCCACAGTTTGGTGATTGTGGCCATTGCTGCAATGAACATTGGGGTACATATGGCCCTTCTTTTCACTACATCTGTATCGTTGGGATAAATACCCAGTAGTGCAATTGCAGGGTCATAGGGTAGCTCTATTTTTTAATTTTTTAAGTAATCTCCATACTAAGTGGCTGCACCAACTTGCATTCCCACCAACACTGTAAGAGGGTTCCCTTTTCTCCACAGCCTCTCCAACACTTGGTGTTTTCTGTCTTGTTAATTCTGACTGGTATAAGGTGGAATCTCAATGTAGTTTTGATTTGAATTTCCCTAATAGCTAGTGATGATTAACATTTTTTCATGTGTCTGTCAGCCATTTGTATGTCTTCTATGGAAAAGTGCCTCTTCATGTCTCTTGCTCCCAAACTACTAGAACTCATACAACAATTCAGTAATGTGGCAGGATACAAAATCAATGTGCAGAAATCAGTTGTATCCTTATACACTATCAAGGAAAATATAGAAAGGGAAATAAAAATTGATTCCATTTACCATAGCATCAAGAACCATAAGATACCTAGGAATATACCTAACAAAAGAAGTTAAGGATATGTACTTGAGAAACTACAGAACACTCATGAAAGAAATTGAAGAAGACACAAAAAGATGGAAGAGTCTTCCATGCTCATGGATCAGAATAAAAAACATTGTTAAAATGTTTATACTGCCCATAATAATCTATACTTTCAAAAGCATCCCAATCAAAATTCCACCAAAAATTTTCAAAGTACTAGAACAAACAACCCTAAAATTTATATGGAACTAAAAAAAAGGAAAAAAAAAAGCTGAGGGCATCACTTTACCTGACTTCAGGCTTTATTACAAAGCTGTGATCAACAAGACAGCATGGTACTGGCACAAAAACAGACAAATAGACCCATGGAACAGAGTAGAGAGTCCAGATATGGACCCACAAATCTACGGTCAAATCATCTTAGACAAAGCAGGAAAAAATATCGAGTGGGGGGAAAAACAGTCTCTTCAATAAATGGTGCTGGGAAACTTGTACAGCTACATATAAAAGAATGAAACTAGATCATTCTCTTACACCACACATAAAGATAAACTTAAAATAGATGAAAGGCCTCAGCATGAAGCAGAAATCTATAAAAATCCTAGAGGAGAACATAGGCAGCCACCTCTTTGATATTGGCCACAGCAACTTCTTTCAAGACATGTCTCCAAAGGCAAAGGAAATAAAAGTGAAAATGAACTATTGAGACTTCATCAAAATAAAAAGATTCTGCACAGCAAAGTAAACAGTGAACAAAACAAAGAGGAAGCCCATGGAATGGGAGAGGATATTTGCAAATGACACTACCGACAAAGGACTGATATCCTAGATCTATAAAGAACTACTCAAACTCAACATCCAAAAAGATGATCACATCAAAAAATAGGCAGGAGACATGAAGAGGCATTTCTCCATAGAAGGCATACAAATGGCTAACAGACTCATGTTCTGAGCCAAAGGCAGATGTTTAACTGCCTGAGCACCCAGATGCCCCAAGGCAAAGGTTTTTATCACTGTGTGGTCCAACAATTACAGATTGTCTCCTAACACAGGTCAGCTCTCTGCAAAGGCACACCATTGTGGAAGAAAAAAAAGGATGGGAGACAATGAGATAATATAGACTAAGTTAAGACAAAACAAATTTTTAAAAAACATTAAAAACATGACTCAAAAGGGTGATTTTAATGTATGAGGCACAATCAATTACAGGGTAGCCTTTCCCCATATGTATCACAAAAGTTTCATATATGTAAATACTATACTATCAACCTCCTCTAGAAGAGGAAGGAAAACTATAGCCAAAGAATGCAAATAATGGAATCAAAATATAAAACAAGACAAGGGGAAATAATCTTTTAAAACTATCCTGTCAGTTGATTCAGGGAAAAGAAAAAGAAAACAATCAAATAGAAACTTGGATCTGTACTTTTCCCCCATAGAATATTTACTTGACTCATTCTACAGTATATACTATATATGTCAGTTCCTTTTTATTCTGCACTAACTTAACAAAAAGTTTCTTAATGTTAAGGATGTCATATTATTAAATACTAACAGACAATGAACTATATTTACACAGTGAGAGTTTTTCCTCTAATTTTCATTGTATGTCCTACATGCGCAGTATTGGCATAAATTTAACTTTTTCAGCTTTTTTCTGGCCCAATGCTTCATACCTCCCCAGGACACTTACATCATTTTGTGTTTTTCATTAAATTATGAAACTATTTACATGGCTATAATGTATATGATATAACAGTTTATGTATTATAAATTCTATCCTAAGCAGGTCTTGTTATCAGTACAAATATAATAATAACATGTGTTATCTCATGCCAACTGAGCCACCCAGGTGCCCCACATCTTGAACAGTTTTAAAGAATTTTATATTTAATAAAATAAACAAAATATAAGCAATTCTTCCACATTTCTAAGAATTTCTCCCTCCATCTAAAAGCTATGTAGCATTTGAGAAATAGAATTATTTTTATAAGTTGATTTGGGAAAAGAAGGTGATACCAGCACAGTCATTACTACAAAATATTTAATTAATTTAGAAATTAGTTATATAAATTAATACTCTATGAAAAAAACTTCCACTAATTAACCCTCATTTCCAAATAGTAAATTTCATTTTTAGGAATTTGGATTTATCTTTAAAGATGTTAAGAAGCCAAAGAAAATTATTTTACTAGATCCTCACTCAAAGACTTTTAACCTGTTTCTCTTTCTTGCCAAACAGATTGAACTTCATTTCTCAGACACATCCTATGCTTTCTCATCTCTTCACTCTTGTGCAATTCCCTCCATCTGGAATATCCTTAATCTTAGTCTCTGCTCAATACAAATCAATCACCCTTAAAGGTAATGCTCAAGTACTATGTTTTAAATCTTCCCTCAGCTATTAGTAACCTTGATCTGTCACTCTAAAGGGACTCTGCTGAGCACCACCTAATTTTGGACCTGCTTTACAGATCCATGAGATAACACATGTTAAACCACTTACTAAATTATGGAGCACTACACAATTGTAAACTATTGGTGGAAGCACTCTAAAAATGTTTGCTAGATACATTAATGAAAGCATCTGCTTATAATCATGAAATATTTTCTTAATCTTCAAGCTCTATGAGGAGGTGCCAAAAAGTTTATATTCATAATTCACAATTCACTTGCATTGGAAGTCTGAGTGCAAGTGTACATTATGAAGTATTGTGTGGTTTGGTGCATGATAAATTGTGAGAAATGGAAAGTCTAGAAAAGAAACATAGAATTTTGTGCTTGTATAAGTAGATGAAAATTAGTTTCCACCATAAGTTCCTAGAAACTCCTACATAATATATATTTATTTACTTTTTTCCTTGGGTTTGATTCACTATATAATAAGTCATTTGAAAAAATTTAAGGGCCACATACAATATACTAAAATTCTTTAAAACTGTTCAAGATGTGGGGCACCTGGGTGGCTCAGTTGGCTAAACGACTGCCTTCAGCTAAGGTCATGATCCTGGAGACCTGGGGTCGAGCCCCACACTGGGCTTTCTGCTTGGCAGGAAGCCTGCTTCTCCCTCTCTCAGTCCCTCTGCTTGTGTTCCCTCTCTAGCTGTGTTTCTCTCTGTCAAATAAATAAATAAAATCTTAAAAAAAACTGTTTTATCATTAAAATAATAAAATATCAAAATTATTGAAATCTAAGAGAATTCATAGGCTCAAAACTTATTAATTTATGTCTTAATGAAACAAATGACATTAAACATTTACAATTTCTTTTGTTCTTTCAATTTTACATAAATATAAATGATGAATATTATTAACTTCTGATATTAAGCAATACACTTTTGGTGCATGTGAATATGATTGAGGGTTATACAGAAGGTAATTTTGTGATTATAGCATAAAATAAGTGGCTGAAAAAACAGCAAGTTCTTCTTTTTGCTTATGTAAATGCATCTTATTACAAAAAGAAAATGTTTGGACACAAGTACATGTACAGTACTTGTGATTTTATTAGGCAAGGCAAAAACTCTATAAAATATTTTAAGAAATGCTTCTCTAAAACTGCTAATATATAATTCAATAAGGAGAAGAAACTGTGCATGTCTGTGTCTATTACAAAAATTGGGGCACCTGGCAGGCTCAGTCGGTTAAGCAGTTGATCCTTAATTTCGGTTCAGGTCATGATCTCATGGTTATGGGATGGAGCTCCACATTGGGCTCCATGCTCAGAATATAGTCTTCTTGTATCTCTCCCACTGCTCCTCCATTTGCTCACACACACACACACACTGTCTCAAATAAATAAAATAAATAAAATCTTAAAAAAAGTTATCAACAGGGGTGCCTGGGTGGCTCAGTCAATTAAGCATCAGCCTTCAGCTCAGGTCATGATGTCAGGGTCTTAGAATAGAGTCCAAATACGGCTCCCTGATCAGCGTGGAGTCTGCTTTTCTCTCTCCCCCTGCCCCTCCCCCTGCTTGTGCTCTCTTCATCTCTCACTAACTCTCTCTCTCTCTCAAATAAATACATAAAATCTTGAAAAAATATATTAACAGTCTGTCTCCTCATGTATGCATCACAAGACAATGAAGTCATCAGTGATGTTTATTTCTGGTCAAAAGAAAAATATCTTATTCAAACACCTAGAGCATAATGAAATATAGACACAGAAATTGCAGTTGCTTATTTAACTGGTATATGGTACTGGTACCATGCATTTAGGGGCATGCCTTACTCTCATTGAGATAAATATGATTGACTAGTCACTTTGATTTATTCCTTAAATGTTTTTGTTCTCTATCAGGAACTGAGGCCAATAGAAAAACTATATAACTAAGGATTCTCATTGCAGGTGAGACCACCATTTATTGAGCACTGATATATGTCAGGTCCCACTTAATCTTCACACAAGTACCCTTCAAGATACATACTATTTTCATTTTGCAGCTGAGAACAATGAGCTCAGAGAGTTTAGGAAACTTGACCCAGCACAATAGCTAGAAGAAATAGTGCAGGGATTTGAACAAAGATTTCTCTGATGCCAAAGACTGTGCCCTTTGTACAGACAATGTTACTTCCTGAAGCTGAATACTGACTGTATGCTTTTATGGCTGCCTCCCCTCAATCAAAGAATTAGGAGATTACCTACAAAAAACGGCTATGTACTTAGTGATGGTACCATCTGACACAATTTTCTGAAACCAGCCCCAACAGCTACGCTTTTGTGAAATTCCCATTCCACATTGTACAAGGGTACTGCTGCACTTTTAAACAATTTACTTTTAAACAAGTAAATCTAGAGCTCTTCATTTCCACCTTCCTGATGAATGATATTTCTTCATCTTTTTGCCACTATTATAACTAGAAATGCAACTTGAAGAGTCTCAAGTTTTTGTCAAGTAACAGAAAGCTCATTTGTAATAAATGCAAACACACACATACACACACACACACACCTCAGTCTCTTTTATTTTTTAAAATAGATATAATCTGTGTTTCTGATATTATAGAATTACACAAATGAAAACAAATATGAACTGATTTTCTTCCAATAGGGTTCTGTTCTCCAGTGAGAGATGCACACCATAGAAAGCAGTGGAGAAACTACATAAACTTGACTAAGTATTTCTAGACAAGTTCTCCATAAATGAGCTCTGAGATGAAAAAAAAGAAGAGGGGGGCACCTGGGTGGCTCAGTTGTTAAGCATCTGCCTTCAGCTCAGGTCATGATCCCAGAGTCCTGGGATCAAGTCCAGCATTGGGCTCCCTGCTCAGTGGGAAGCCTGCTTCTCCCTTTCCCACTCTCCTGCTTGTGTTCCCTCTCTCATTGTCTCTCTGTGTCAAATGAATAAATAAAATCTTTAAAAATAAAAGAAAAAAGAAGATAAAAATCCCAGCTATGATCATCTCAATCTGCTTTGCATCATCTTTTTTGTCATTGCTAGTCTATTTAATACGACACATGTACTTAACACTTAATTACAGAGGAATAAAAGAAGGTGGGCTCTTGTATGACCTGTAATTAATACTTAATATATATTGGCAATGAATCTAAACAAGAAGAAGAACATTGTTTTCTTATAGACTAACACTTGATATGCTTACCAAGGCTTACCAAGCTTATGAAACCATTCTGATATCCTAAGCACAACTTTAACAATAAACTGTATGACTAATATAAATGGATGGACCCAGCAAGTGTGGCAGAAAGACGGGCTGTACCATCAGTTAAAGGTTCTCAGAAACAAGACATGACAAGGACACTGTGGAGGTTAGAATAACAAAGATGTTGTCAGGGAAAATAGAGCAAATTTGAGCATTCTTTGGGAAAGGAAAAGGTGAGAAAAATAAGCATAATAAGGATCTGCATCCCAGTTCCAAACTCATTTGGTTTGGGATTTGAGGCAACAAATTTCAATTTGATGTCAGGAATTAATCTAATATAAAATGACTGATATCAAGTCAATAGAAGAATATCCATCATCAAAAAATCCTAACTTCTAGAAAACTGTACTAGAAGATTATTATTTCTAATTCCCAGACAGAGTAGGATGACACTGATTGTTTCCCATGTTTTTCTGGAGGCTTGTTTAATTCCCACTATATCTACAGAGTAGAAAACTATTAGAAAAGCAAGTAATCAGTTCCAACTAGGAACAGCTGTTATTTTCCAATTAAAATTCACAAGACCAAAATATTAATTTATTAGACAACAATGTTTAATTTAGGCAACCAAAGCAACATTTTCTAAGAAAGCATTATTTTTAAAGGAGGCTGTCATGATTATTTGGCATAAATAATTTAATATGACAAAACAGTTTACTGTTGATATGCAAACAACGTCACCCCATATTTAGAAATAGCTATTTAATATGAATCCAAATATAAAGGATGGTGCCTTAGTAAAAGCTGAACTTCACTGACAGCTTCCCAAATATTTCATTTAGTAAAGTACTATTGTTCTAAACAGTGGGAAGATTACCTTTTGCTATCAAAGAAGCAAATTAATAAAATGACAATAACAAAGTGATTATCTGTCAAAGTTTATAGATAAGAATGTCAAGCTATAGGTTATTAGCCTACAGAATTGACATTGTTCCTATATCATAGCTCCCCAACACACTCTGTCAGCATTGTTTATTTTCAGTCAGGGATTAAATAATTACCATGTACTAAGAATGCCTTTGGGGATCTACCTGTTTACTTCAGAGCAAGTTTTTGGTTGCTTTTGTTTAGTTTTTTTGTTTGGGCAGATGGGATTTGTCAAATTGAAACAAGCTTTAGATCAACTCTATGAAAAAATATCAGTTTTACTCCCTTTCTTATATTTTCTGTATTACTCTTAGTATATCCATATGAAGTGCCCCTCTGTATAGTTACTACTCCAAGTGCTTCAGTCATCAGTAGTTACTTAATTATGAATAGTCTTTTAATCAGCTGCATCACACCTTATGTATATGTAACTTGAGATGCATGATAAAATATGTAATGGTCTGTAAAAATAATTAAAATTATTCAACTTTGTATGAGTAACTTGATGAATCCTCAGCAAGGAAAAGTGATGTTCAGTTCTCTTAATTCAACAGATAATTAGCCAAATATCCCTCTCCCTTACTAATCTCAAAAATTCAACTACTTCTCTGGAACATCCTGGAGGAATAAAAGAAGGTGGGCTCTTGAAGGACCTGTAAAGACTCAATATACTTCTATTTAATTTAATATCACCTCCTGCCTCAGTTCAACCATTTATTTTGCTCAATTCATATTTATTTAATGATTCGTTTTTTATTTTAGTTATTTATTAAGCATCTACTAATATGCACAATATCAGATTTAGGATATCAAAACAAGTTTATTAACACTTCTCCTCCAGAAGTTTACAATACAGTGAAGAAAATAAAACATATGTGGCGTATGTGACTAATCGCAGTTCAAAGGCTGTCTTGTGTCCAGGTCCTATTTAGAATAACTAGAAGGTGCACATCCCAGGACAGCTCTTCCCAGATATATTCTTTCTATTCCACTTCAATTAGACTTTTATTTCTCAAGTCCCAAGATCCTCACACAAATGCAGGTGGTTTACTCGTGAGGTTATCAAAATAATTTTTAGTTGAAGCACCTACCACAATCCCAGTAAAATGATTTAATATGCTACTTCTAGTAGAAAATGCAACATTTATATGAGAAAAATACTTTTAGAGAATCTGTTTCCTCATCTGAAAAAAAGAGAAAAATAATATCTATTATTGCCCTTTTCACATGTATGGCCTGATAAATAAATGTATTAGGAGTATCAGAAAGCTATATAAAATAAAAATTCAAGTCAAAGAAGAAACATCATTATCAATTATTCAACCAGTACTCAAGAAGTCTAAATCTGCTGCAAAATCCATACCCATCCTTGAGATCAAATATTCTGCCTATCTTTCTCTTACATAAGGCCCATGTTCTTAAAACTTTGGACCTCAAGGCCCTAGGAAAAGCTACCTGAATTGACATCACACTTGTTTCCCTTTCCTTCTCTGCATCTCTGGATATGGTATACCCTAATTTAGAAGCTCTTCTCCATTCATTAGCAATTGAATATAGTTCAACATTCAACAAAAGCTCAATGCCATTTTCTTATCCATGGAGATAGAGGGGGTTATTGGTCATAATGATCTCTCTTGCCTCAAAACTTTTGTCTGTACTAATCATGTGAAATTTGTAATCCTAGACAATGGATTGAAATTTATAGATTATGTGCTATAATTATAAGAAAAGCCACCCCTCAGGGCACCTGGGTAGCTCAGTCAGTTAAGCTTCCTACTCTTGGTTTTGGCTCAGGTCATGAGCTCATGGGTGATGGGATGGAGCCCAGCACGGGGCTCAAAGCTCAGTGAGGAGTCTGCTTGATATTCTCTCTCTCCTTCTGCCCCCCCCCTACTCACTTTCTTTCTCTATCCTACTCTTTCTAAAATAAATAGATCTTTTTCAATAGGAGAGGAAAAGAAGAAAACCACCCTTGGATGATTGAGTACTGAGGGATAGGCACTTTGATTGCATTATATCTTCTCCCAACAAGGCAGTAATTTAGAGAATATTATTATCCTTTTCTATAAATAAGAAAATTGAGGCTCAATGAGATTATGTACGTGGCAAAAGATCAAAAAGCAAGTGGCAGAGCGGGGGATATAAATCCAGACCTATCATGCCCATTCAAGTTTGCTATGTTGTTTTCCCAGCTAGATTTCCAAACTTCCAAGCTTTATTCCCTGCACCCAGCACAGTATTATCAATTCTCAATACTGTTGATGAATGAATGGGTAAATGCACTTATTTGATTATCATATTAGTATATTAACTAAAACTTTTCAGGCTAAATCATGTTAGTTCAAGTATTTTTACTCTAGGTTGCCAGAAAAGAAAAAAAAGTTAATTCAGTCTGACATTAATTCTAAAGTTTATGTTTCATGAGTTGATTCACATGTATTTTTCCACTCTACAATTTCCTTCTGGGTCTTTGAAATTCTTTGGAAGAATTTCAAGTTGGGAGGTTTTCATTAAAAAGAATATAGAGTAAGTAATTTTAATAATATTTTTTAAATTAAGATCGAAAACTCTTCTTTTGACCACGGACCAGATATACATGCTATTCTTTGCAGAAACTGTAAATAGGGATATAGATCTACTTCTGGTGTCAGAATATGAGTGAAAATCTGGAACATATATTTCCCAGCTCTTGACCAAAGTTTATTATAGGGAGTAGTCATGCTCTTGTATATTCTGGACATACCTTAACATAAATTATGTTAACGTCTTAAGTTATGCTGATGTAAATTTAAACCATGCCAGTTTCATGAGCAGCACATCAAAATTCTTAATTAAATTTACAATATCATCCATACCATATTTTACTGTTATTTTTAGTAATGAAAGTTCTATGAACATATTTTATTCCTATAATTCTATTATTTCCCCTTGCTATAAAAACTCAAAGTGTTCTCTTTTTTTTAAAGATTTTATTTATTTGACAGAGAGAAACACAGCCGGAGAGGGAACACAAGCAGGGGGAGTGAGAGAGGGAGAAGCAGGCTTCCTGCCGAGCAGAGAGCCTGATGTGGGACTTGATCTCAGGTCTCCGGGATCATGACCTGAGCCGAAGGCAGTCATCCAACCAACTGAGCCACCCAGGCGCCCCTCAAAGTGTTCTTTGGATAAAACATTTTCTTATTTAAGAAGAAGAAATAGTAAACCCTACATGTAACATATGTCTTACTAATAATACTTGTTAAAAACTCATATTTCGGGGCACCTGGGTGGCTCAGAGGGTTAAGCCTCTGCCTTTGGCTGAAGTCATGATCTCAGGGTGCTGGGATCAAGCCCCACATCAGGCTTTCTGCTCAGCAGGGAGCCTGTTTCCCCCTCTTTCTCTGCCTGCTTCTCTGACTATTTGTGATCTCTCTGTCAAATAAAATCTTTAAAAAAATTTATATTGCCTTCAATAACATAAGATTTTTTTACATTTATTTTTAATTACTTGAATAATTCATGGCAAAATTATTTTTTTATTTTTTTATTTTTTACCAAACATAACTTGTCCTATACTCACAGGTTGTCAAAATAGAGATAAGTATAATACTTTTGAATATTTTCATTATGTCATTTAGTGCACAAGGCAAAATAACTGCTCTTTCAGGGTTTTAGGATTCATTCTGTCATAACGGAATAAAGGTGTTTTTTGTTTGTTTGTTTGTTTGTTTGCAACTTATACCACTAATACTTTTTTAAAAGCAACCTTGCTTCTCTGAAGAATAAATCAGGGATGTTATGAATCATCATTTTTAAAAAGATTTATTCATTTGAATGGGACTTGGGAGGGAAACAAAGCATAAGAGACACTTAATCTCAGGAAACAAACTGCAGGTTGTTGGGGGGGAGGGGAAGGATAAGGTGTCTGGGTTATGGACATTGCAGAGGGTATGTGCTATGGTGAGTGCTGTGAATTGTGTAAGACTGATGATTCACAGACCTGTACCCCTGAAGCAAATAATACATTATATGTTAATAAAAAATAAAATAAGATTTATTCATTTGAGAGAAAGAGACAGAGAGAAAGAGAATGTGGGGGACGGCAGAAGGAGAGGGTGAGAGAAACTTAAGCAAGCTCCATGCTGAGTGGACCTGATGCAGGCATTGATCACACAAAACTGAGATTACAACCTGAGCCAAAACCAAGAGTCCACCAGTTAACCAACTAAACTACCCAGGCACTCTGATTCATCATTTTAAAGTGTGACTTTCTGTGAAGTTTTTCTTCCTATACAAAGAACTTCTGTACATTGACCTTACCCTTGCCCCCAGGAACTTACAAATACAACGAGCCAAGTACATACAAAAGAGATCTACGCATTCCCACACTCTCATTCAGTCCTACTTACAGGACTTCCTACTTGAGTGAATAAGACCACAGTTAAAGGCATTATTACATGGTTAAAATGCATCAGCCTACTCAAGTGTTATCTGTTTACTCTCCCTCACCCCTCATACTACTGGACTAGAATCTAAGTATGTGTTTTCCTTGCTCCTCATTATTCATACCAATTCGTTTTCAATATCTCCATAAAACAATCAACTTTGAATCCTACATTATCAAAATATATCCTCAAACAGTTCTTTTTAGAAGACATCTGCTGATTTACAGGTGATTCCTTCTAATTACTTGGAATTTTGCCACCTGGATCATTGTTTGATTTTATAACTTTCTTATCATAATCCTTGGTTTATTTTTTAAATATTTAATTATTTGAGAGGGGAGGCCAGATGGAGAGAGGGAGAAAGATGTAGAGATGGAGAGAGTGTGCTTGACTCCCCACTGAGAGTGAAGCCCAGTGCAGGGCTCAACGCAGGGCTCAATCTCAGAGGATTCCATCTCATGGAGCTTGATCTCACAACCCTGAGATCATGACCTGAGTGAAAATCAAGAGTCAAACACTTAATCAACTGAGACACCTAGGCACCCCTGTAATCCTTGTTTAAATATCCTAGTAGATGATGTCCTTCTACAGTATAATTCTGTTAAAATGAAGTAACGTCATGCCACTCCTTTTTTCAAAACCCTTCAATGATTTCTCATTTTTTTTAAAAGTAAAAACAAGAGTCTATATATTCTGGCCCCTTGTCACTTTTGCCTAATCTTCTAACACTGGATCCCTTATTCACTTTGCTCCAGTCACACTGCCCTTCTTGCTGTTCTTTGAAGAAGCCTGTCAAAACTCCTACCTGAGGACATTTGAGCTTACTATTCCCTGTTCCTGGAGGGTTATTCTCCTTTATGTTCTCCCAGCTGGTTCCCTCCCATATTTCATAACTTTCCTTAAACGTCACCTCTGTAAAGGCTTTCCTGATCACTTTATTCAAAAATTTGATTCATTCCCTTTCTCAAACTTCAAATCTGCATTTCCACCTTTATTTCTCTCTTTAGCACTTATTACTATATACTATAATGTATATTTCACTAGTTTATCTTGTCTGTTGTCTGTCTTCTACCCACTAAAATATAAATTATTTGTGTGAGGGGATTTTCTTCTGTCTGCTTTGTTCATACTGTATGTTGATTACCTACACTAGTACTTGGTATGTACAGGTACTCACATATTTTTTAAATAAATTTAAAGAAATAATAAATATAAGTGATGCACAAAAAAGAGTAAGAAAAATTCAAAAAGGAAAGAATATTTTCTGGTGTTCCCTTCCCTTCGTGAAAGGGTCCATGGAGGAAGTGACTTATAATCTAGTCCTTAAAACATGAGGGAAGCATAGAATATAGACAATTACAATAAAAGGCATTTTCCCCTTTATATTTCAAGAAATTCAATTTAACTTTGTTTAACTTTGTTTAAATACCAAGTTGTTTAAATAAAAGTTCAATAATAGGATGTTTTCTGTTCTATGATGTTTTCATATGTTTATGAAATTACATCTATTTTTAGCCCTCATCCCTTACCTGTTCTGAAAAAGTCAACCAAATATTGATAGACATTTATGGAATAACACTGCTTTACTAGTTTCTTTCTTTTTTCTTTTTTTCTTTTTTTTTTTTTTTGGTCACCCTTAGTCAACCAAATATCACTGCTTATTGAAGCATGTTCATGAATGGTACAATAAATATTGATATTTTCTGATGCTATCCCCCTATTTATGCAGCAGCCAGATAACTCTGCCCCTTCTTTTCTTTAAAGCAGCTATTGGGACACCTGGATGGCTCAGTCACATAAGTGTCTGCTTTCAGCTTAGGTCATGATGCCAGGGTCCTGGGATTGAGCCTTGTGTTGGGCAACATGCTCAGCGGAACATCTATTTCTTCTCCCTCTGACCCTACCCCTTCCTCATGCTCTAGCTCTCTCTCTCTCTCTTAAGTGAATAAGTAAAAAATCTTACAAAAAATAAAGCAATTCTCAACTTCATGTGGAAAATGTTCACATGCTTAATAACTAGTTATATCAAAAAGTTTTTTTCAAATGCCAAAACATAACTTGATTAATTATATATACCTTAATTAAGGCTACAGAACACTTGGAAAGGCTCTGCATTTATAAGATGAGTGAAATTGCTTAGAAAAAATACTGTAATATATTAGAAGTTATTTCTTCCAAATGGGAATTCATCTAGTTTTGATGCTATATGTTAGAGCTGGTCATCACAAATCAGAAAGTATGCTCATGCAATCTTTCAGGAGGACACATAATGCATGAAGCATTGGGTGTGGTACATAAATAATGAATCTTGGAACACTGAAAAAATAAAATAAATTATTATGTAAAAAAGATTCACTTATTATACTGCACTGCTTACACATGTAGACCAAAGCCAAAGTATGTCCTTAAGATGTCCACTTGCAGTTCCAATTGAACCCAGTAACAGTTGTCTTCACATCTATAGTAAATAAGGTTAGTCTAAGCAGAGATCATGCCCACATATAATAAATAAATTACATATATAAAACACTTCCCTAACCACAAAGCAGTTTATTGAATCACTTAATCAAAGTAGAAATACTATAGCTTTTAAGTTATATAATGTAACTACAAAACTTTCCAAACATTCTAGGGCTATATTTTCTAAACTAAATTCTGAATGTTTAACTACATGATATTTTATACCTTACTCCTCAAGGGAAGCCATAAGGAATGTGCATTGTTGGAAATTCTTGGATGTTGATTATTTTAAAAAGGTAATCTTTTATGAGATCTTTTAGTGCATGTTTCTTCAAAGGTTTGGCATTAAAAGAAAATATTTATTCATAGATTATGAACAACTGACTTTTCACTGTAACTTAATAAATTGAAAATACCTAATTATTAAAAAAACCCTTTCATCAAGTATGTCTCCTATAACAATGAAATCTGACTAGCATGAATTAAATACACTTTTTTACTTATATTCAACTTTTTATTTTGAGATAACCATAGATTCACATGCAATTATAAGAAATAATACAGGGAGACTCCATCTAGCTTCCACGCAGTTTTTCCCAATGGTTTACAAAACTAGAGATAAATATCACAAGCAGAATACAGAAACTAATACAGTCAAGATACAGAACAATTCCATCACAAAGATTCATTCTTGGTACCCATTTATAGCCAGATTCACCTCCCTCCAATCACTATCCCTAACCTCTAAGAACCTCTAATCTGTTCTCTATTTCTATAATGTTGGAATTTCAGTCATAATATGTAACCTTATAAAATTGACATTTTTTTCTTTCCTCAAATTTTTATTTAAATTTTAGTTAACATATGTGGTAAAATTGGATTAGCTATAGAATTTAGTGATTCATCATTTACATATAAAACAGAGTGTTCATGAAAACAAGCGCCCTCCTTAATTCTCACACCCATTCATCCATCCCCCAACAACCTCCCTTCATCACCCCTCAATTTGTTCTCTATAGTTAAGAGTCTCTTATGGTTTGTTTCCCTCTATCTTTTTCTTCCTTCCTGTATATTCATCTGTTTTGTTCCTTAAATTCCACTATGTCTGAAATCATATGGTATGTGACTTTCTCTGATTGATTTATTTTGCACAGCATACTACACTGTAGTTCCTTCCACATCATTGTAAATGACAAGATTTCATTCTTTTTGATGGCTAAGTAATACTGTATATATATTAACACATCTTCTTTATTCATTCATCAGTTGATAGATATTTGGATTCTCTCCATAAATTGGCTGTTTTTTGATAATGCTGCTATCAACATTGGGTGCACGTATCCCTTCCAAATAGTATTTTTGTATCCTTTGGGTAAATAGCTAATGATGCAATTGCTGGATCTAGGATAACTCTATTTTCAATTTTTTGAGGAACCTCCATAATGTTTTCCAGAGTGACTGCGCCAGTTTGCATTCCCACCAACAATGTAGGGAGGTTCCACATTCTCCACATTCTCCTCAAAATCTGTTGTTAATTTTAGCCACTCTGACAAGTGTGAGGCGGTATCTCATGGTGTATTTGTATTTCCCTGATAATGAGTGATGTAGAGCATCTTTTATGTGTCTGTTAGCCATCTTGATATCTTCTTTGGAAAAATGTCCGTTCATGTCTTCTGTCCATTTCTTAACTGGCTTATTTGTTTTTGGGGTGTTGAGTTTGATAAGTGCTTTATAGATTTTTGGATACTGACCCTTTATGAGATATGTCATTTGCAAATACCTTCTCCCATTCTATAGACTGCCTTTTTACTTTTGTTGCTTGTTTCCTTTGCTGTATAGAGGTTTTTTATCTTGATGATGTCCTAATAGTTCATTTCTGTTTTTGTTTCCCTTGCCTCTGGAGATGTGTCTAGTAAAAAGTTGCCACAGGCAGCGCGCCTTCGCCACCAGAGCCGCCACAGCTGCCGCAAAAGCAGCGGGCGTGCATTCTATTTTTACGCTGCTGCCCTTCTCTCCCGTTTCTCTCCACACCATGGGCCACGCGAAGACCCCCCCCCCAGGGAAGGCGTTTTTACAGACTTGTGTAGGACCAGAGAGGCCCCAGGTCCCAGGGCGCAGACAAAGTCGCGCGATCCAAAAGGAGTTGTGGCTTTGAGGTGCGGGAGTGAAACGACAAGCAGGGGCGGGGGCAGAAATCTATGCAACCTCTGCACCAACCCGGCTGTGACAGACTGCCAACCAGAGCTCCTCTCTATGTAGAGGCTCTCTCTGGGAGG
This sequence comes from Spilogale gracilis, assembly GCA_004023965.1. Classification (NCBI taxonomy): domain Eukaryota; kingdom Metazoa; phylum Chordata; class Mammalia; order Carnivora; family Mephitidae; genus Spilogale; species Spilogale gracilis. Next base: position 17,195 of record PITA01011157.1, on the reverse strand, counting down.
GAGGTCTGGGCGCAGACATCTTGCTCCGACAGACTGAAAAGGAACGGCATGCCCTGCCCCCAGAAAGCAAGCCAGAAGCTCAGGAGGACAACATTCAAATGCAAAACCCCAAATCGAGGGAAAGGCAATTTATTAAACTCCTGGCAGTGACTACAAGTACCAAAAGCCCTACAACTCAATGATACAGTTTTCCACCTCATTTATTTTTTAAATATTTTTCTATTTTTACTTTTAAAGCTTCCACTTTAAGCTTAAAAATACATTCTCACTGTTTTTATTCTTTCAATTTTTAGCCCCTTTCTTATCACAGCGTGATACCCAATACAATACCCCATAACATTTATTTATTTATTTATTTATTTATTTATTTATTTTAATTTTTTTTCTCTTTTTTACCCTGAATTTTTTTCAAACACACCCCTGTATTTTCTGCTTTTGTTGTTGCCTCTTGTTTCCCTATTCGCTCCCTCCGTTTTTCCCTTTCTTCTCTCCCCTTTTCTTTATTCACTCTTTTACTTATACATGTAGATACAAGCTTCAAGTCAATCCCACATCCCTATTCAATACTACCCCTATATACAATCAGTTCTAATCCCCCTAAATCTTTTGAAAGTGGGCTCCTCCAACAATAACAACAAGACAAACTCAGAAACGTCTGAAATGCATTCCTTGCCCACAAGGAGTATCTGCCCTCACCTTCCCACTCTAGTTTGTCAGTGTGTCTGTGTAATTGTCTTTGCTTTTATATTACATAAATACTGGTCTTGGGGGTCATATAGGTTGGGCTTCGCTTTTTGATCTCTTCATTTACCCTTGATAACCCTTTTCTCTACCCTGTAACAGTTTTGTACCATATAAATCCTATCACCGGGCCCCGCTCTGGCGGGGGTGTCTTTTATTCCTTCCTCTATTCCGTTTTCTCTTTTCTTTCTCATCCCTTATCAGTGGTGAACTCTGGTTGCTCCAAAACCTTCCAAAGACCAAACCACCTAGATAGGGCTGATATATCTAGCCATACACCCCCTCAACCACTCCTCGCCACAATGACTCAGAGAAGGAACACCCAACAGAAAAAGAACCCAGAGACTGCAACCTCGGTCACAGAATTACTGGAAATGAACATAAACAATATGACAGATATGGAATTCAGGGCAGCAATAGTCCAAGCAATAGTCAACTTAGAAAAGAACATTAGTCTCAAAGTGGAAGCCATAGCTACAGAAGTGAAAGCTGAGGTTAGAAAGGCTTTAGATGAGATGCAATCTAATTTAAATATGCTAACAGCCAGAGTAAGTGAAGCAGAAGATCATATCAGTGATTTAGAAGACACACGGAAGAAGATGTAGGAGCAAGAGAAGTCTTGGAGCAAACAACCAAAATCCCAAGAAAACAGAATAAGGGAAATGAATGATGCCATGAAACGCTCCACTATCAGAATTATTGGAATTCCTGAAGGAATTAGGAGAGAGAGAAGCCTAGAAAATATTGTTGAACAAATCATTGATGAAAATTACCCAAATCTGAGGAATGAAACAAATGTGCATGTCCTAGAAGTAGAGAGGACAACCCCCAAGATCAATGAGGCCAGAAAAACTTCCAGGTACCTAATAGTAAAATTCTCGAATCAAAAAACCAAAGAATATGTCTTAAGGGCAGCTAGGGGAAACCAACCCCTTACCTATAGAGGGAGGACCATCAGAATAACGTCAGACCTTTCCACAGAAACCTGGCAAGCCAGAAAGGGCTGGCAAGACATATTCAGGAAGTTACATGACAAAAATATGCAACCAAGGATAATGTATCCAGCAAGGTTGACTTTCAAAATGGAAGGAGAAATAAAGAGCTTTCAAGACCACCAAGGTCTAAAAGATTATGCAACCACCAAGCCAGCACTACAAGAAATACTAAGAGGGGTTCTTTACAGGAGAAACAAACCCAAGAGTGACACAAAACAGAAATATACAGAGGTAACTTATAGAAACATGAACTCCATAGGCAACATGATGTCAATACAAACATATCTATCAATAATCACCCTCAATGTGAATGGACTAAACGCTCCAATAAAAAGACACAGGGTTGCAGACTGGATAAAACGACAGGACCCATCCATATGCTGTCTACAAGAGACTCATCTTGAATCGAAAGACACTTCCAGATTGAAAGTGAGG